>QXEO01002056.1:0-19493 GCA_007115705.1 Dactylis glomerata | reverse complement strand
TGAGTTGAAACCTGAAGCAAAAAGGGTTATTCAATGCTATGCTTACACTAATGTTACTAATAAAATTTTGTAGGTTGTATGAAGGAAGTTTTCAAGTGTTGGGATTGGAGAAATGACATGAGATAAGAATGGACAAAAGCTCAGCTTGGGATGCCCATGCATCACCCCAAGAAATATCCAAGAAATACAAGCGTCAAAGCTTGGGGATGCCCCCGAGGCACCCCTTCTTCATCAGCAAAAATCAGGTCACCTTTCAAGACACTATATTTTTATTGCTTCATGCACTATGCATTTTTCTTGGAGCATCCATTTGTTTAGTTTTCATTATTAGTTTGCTTTGTTTGCTGCAATAACTGGTTGACCACATCATGTTGGTTTGGAGGGAGACATACTTCACTTTTTATTTGCAAAGAACACTCCGTTTTTCACTCTTATCGTTTCAACGAGTGTTCTCTTTTTCTGCTACTGGGTTTAGCTTGCATTTTTCACCTTGATTTGTGTTCAGATCTTGTTATATCTTTTCATCAAGGTGTATTTTTTTGCCTCTGATCGTTATTGGTTTTCATCAAAAGAGGTGTTTATAAAAAGTTTGAATGGTGTTGGAAACGAGAAAAAGCTTTATGCAAAAAAAGTGGTACAAGAAGGAGCTTGTGTAGACTGCGGCTTAGGCTTTTCATGTCGTGCTTGATGTCTTTTTGATAGTATGCTTAGTGATTTTGTTGTAGCATGACTTGTCTCAAATAACTGAGATTGCTTAATGAGCCTTTAAAAGAATCATGCGTTGTTTATATTATTTGGAAGCATTAATTTGGTTTTCTCCTTTGATGCTTTATTTGGGTTGACTTGGCGCATGCTTACACCATGTTGAGAGCCTCTATGATCATTTAGTTTTTGACTTTTGATACCATCTTATGCTTCTTTTAATGTTGCTTTGTCGCTATGCATGATTATGACCGTTATTGCTCTCTTAGTTGGTCGCTCCCAGTCTTTTGCTAGCCCTCATTTTGTACTGAGTATGAGTTATACTCGTGCATCCAACTCCCAAAAACCAAGTTTGCCATTGTGTCCACTATAAATTCCTATGCATGGTATTTGTAAGCTATTCCAAGTAAATTTTCATGTGCTACCTTTCAAAACCTTCAAAACACTTCTCGTTTTGTGACACTATTTTCAGCTCATGGGGACGTAGTGGTCGGATTTGCTATCTTCCATATTGCTTATTCCAAAAAGAAAAAAAAAGAAAAAAAAAAGAAAAAAGGCACTCGTCCATGGAATGTGAATGTTGGTGGGCACCCGATGGAATCGGTTAGCCATGGTTTGTGAAAGGAAAAAAGGTGAGGAGGAGTGCCAAGCTTTATAAAAGAGCACAAAAGTGCCAATCTCTCTCTCAAAAACTTGCTTCATTTTTGTATGGAAGATAGTAAGAACCCCATTGCCAGTCGTTGACAAAGACAACCACCTCTCAAAACCAATTTTTATCTCTCTGTTTTACAAATGAAAAGCTCTAGCACATATTTAATCACTGCTTCCCTCTGCGAAGGGCCTTTCTTTTACTTTTATGTTGAGTCACCATCTTCTATCTTTATGCACCGTCTAAGAGAGCATAGTTGTCATTCTGAGTATAATGTGCATTGTCCCAAAGTTTATCATTGATTGATTCATGACTATGGTTTCACTTGTTCCTAAATTATTTGTATCTAGTCGCCCTCTTAAACTTGAAGGTGTCCTATGCATTTATGTTTGCTCTCTATGAAGGACAAGCTGAAAACCATTTGTATGTTTTTCCTTATGATTTGAACACACGTTTGACTTTCATTGTTTCATTTTCATGATCTTTTGTTTGTATTCTTTTTCATGTTATAACATGGTTGCTAAGTTTCTATTGTCAAGATTATATCTTTTATGCCCATGTTTTAAGTTCTTTTGATCCCAGCTCATAACGCTTACATATATGATCATGATTGTGAAGGTGCATGTCACCTCAAAAATTATTTCTTTTGTTATCACTTACCTACTCGAGGACGAGCAGGAGTTAAGCTTGGGGATGCTGATACGTTTCAAACGTATCTATAATTTTTGATGCTCCATGCTTATTTTTACACCATTTACCTTGTGTTTCGTTACACTTCGTGGCATTTTTATGCAATTTCAGGAACTAACCTATTGACAAGATGCCATAGTGCCAGTTCCCTATTTCTGCAATTTTCTGTTTCAGAAAAGCTACACAGGAAATATTCTCGGAATTGGACGAAACAAGTTCCAGAAGTCTTATTTTTCCCGAAAGCTTCCCGAAGACCGAAAGAAGCCGGAGGGGGGCCAGAGGCCGCCCTCACATGTAGGGGGCACGGCCCAGCCCCTGACCGCGCCCACCTGGTGTGAGGAGCCCCTGGTTGCCTCCTGATGATGCCCCTTCACCTATAAGAAGCCTCGGGATGGAAAACCCTAGGGGAATCGGCAAAATTCCTAGAACAGTTCCGCAGCTCCGCCGCCGCCACCGCGCCGACGAATTTCGGGGGACAGAAGTCTCTGTTCCGGCACCCTGCCGGGACAAGGAAGTGCCCCCGAGCCATCTCCATCGGTCTCCATCGCCGTCTCCGCCGTCTCCATCGACCTCACCGCCATCTCCATCAACCTTGCTGTCTCCTATGATGAGGAGGGAGTAGTTCTCCCCCAGGGCTGAGGGCTCTACCGGTAGCTATGTGGTTCACCTCTCTCTCCCATGATGTGATCTTTATGTGATCGTGAGCTTTGTATCATGTTGAATAAATAGATGTTACTCTTCTTCATTATGTGTACTCTAGTGTGTTATTAAAGTAATCTATTCCTGCCATGGTGTAACGGTGACAGTGCGTGCATCGTGGTGGTACTTGGTCTAGGCTACGATTGTGATCTCTTATGGATTATGAGAATAATTATCACTATGATAGTATTGAAGTGATCTATTCCTCCTTTCATGGTGTAATGTTGACAATGTGTGCACCGTGTTAGTACTTGGTCTAAGTTGCAATAATATTTATCTTGAGTTGTGATTTGATTTGGATATCT
The DNA here is from genome assembly GCA_007115705.1 of Dactylis glomerata. NCBI lineage: Eukaryota > Viridiplantae > Streptophyta > Magnoliopsida > Poales > Poaceae > Dactylis > Dactylis glomerata. The sequence goes on along the minus strand of QXEO01002056.1, from coordinate 16,448 downwards.
CTATGAGTGGTGTTTGTTAAGTACTTGATGAACTTTAAGGGGTGTGATACGTCTCAAACGTATCTATAATTTTTGATGCTCCATGCGTGTTTTTACACCATTTGCCTTGTGTTTCGTTACACTTCGTGGCGTTTTTACGCGATTTCCAGAACTAACCTATTGACAAGATGCCACAGTGCGAGTTCCCTGTTTTCTGCTATTTTTGTATTTTAGAAAAGCTACACAGGAAATATTCTCGGAATTGGATGAAACAAGTTCCAGAAGTCTTATTTTCCCCGGAAGCTTCCCGAAGACCGAAAATGAGCCGGAGGGGGGCCAGAGGCCGCCCTCACACATAGGTGGCGTCCTAGGCCCTGGCCGCGCCACCCTAGTGTGAAGAGCCCCTGGCTGCCTCCTGACGATGCCCCTTCGCCTATAAGAAGCCTCGAGACGGAAAACCCTAAGGGAGTCGGCGAAATTTCCAGAACAGTTCCGTAGCTCCGCCGCCGCCGTCGACGAATTTCAGGGGACAGAAGTCTCTGTTCCGGCACCCTGCCGGGATGGGGAAGTGCCCCCGAAGCCATCTCCATCAGTCTCCATCGCCGTCTCCGCCGTCTCCATCGACCTCACCGCCATCTCCATCAACCTTGTTGTCTCCTATGATGAGGAGGGAGTAGTTCATCCCCGGGGCTGAGGGCTCTACCGGTAGCTATGTGGTTCACCTCTCTCTCCCATGATGTGATCTTTGTGTGATCATGAGCTTTGTATCATGTTGAACAAGTAGATGTTATTATTCAGATATTATATGTACTCTAGTGGTGTTATTAAAGTAATCTATTCCTCCTGCCATGGTGTAACGGTGACAGTGCGTGCATCGTGGTGGTACTTGGTCTAGGCTACAATTGTGATCTCTTATGGATTATGAGAATAATTATCGATATGAGAGTTTGAAGTGATCTTTTCCTCCTTTCATGGTGTAATGTTGACAGTGTGTGCACCGTGTTAGTACTTGGTCTAAGTTGCAATAATATCTATCTTGAGTTGTGATCTGATCTGGATATCTCTATGAGTGGTGTTTGTCAAGTACTTGATGAACTTTAAGGAGTGCTTCGTAGCCCTACGCAATGATTAGTGTTGTTCAATAGGAGAGTAATTCAGAGTACCATAGTGAAGAGAAGTTATCTATTTGTTCAATCATGTTATATTTGTTGGGAGTGTGTTCACTAGTGAAAGTATGATCCCTAGGCCTTGTTTCCAAGCTTTGCACACCGTTTACTTGCTGTTTTGTTGCATGTTTGCTTGCTGCCATTTTTATTCCAGATTGCATTTACTACTTATAATCATCTATACCACTTGTATTTCACTATCTCTTCGCCAAACTAGTGCACCTTTACATCTGACAAGTGTATTGGGTGTGTTGGGGACACAGAGACTTTCTGTATCATAATTGCAGGGTTGCTTGAGAGGGATAGCTTTGACCTCTTCCTCCCTGAGTTCGATAAACCTTGGGTGATCCACTTAAGGGAAACTTGCTGCTGCTCTACAAACCTCTGCACTTGGAGGCCTAACACTGTCTACAAGAACAGAAGCGTGTGTAGACATCAAGCTCTTTTCTGGCGCCGTTGCCGGGGAGGTAAGGTAAAAGGTACTCGCATCCTCCTGTGTGAGTGCTCAGAGTTATTTCCTTTAGATTCCGCAATTACATCTTTTTGTTTCTTGTTTTTATTTTCACTAGTTAGGCTTAATGGAAAATATAGAGTTCTTTAGTCTTTTTCCTGAGTTTAGATACAAAGTGTTTGAAGAGAAAATTGAAAAACCTTTGAATCTTAATTTGCATGCTAATAGTTTTGTTAGTATGAATGCTTTGAACACTGTTTTAGAAAAGTCTAAGCTTGGGGAAGCTAGTTTTGTTAAGTATGATATTTTTAGTTCCCCAGCTTTAGTGGAGAAAGTTTGCTCCGATGATAATTTATCTCCCATATGTGATGTATCCAATGATGCTTGTGCTCCTCATCCTTTTAAAATACCTATGGAAATTGTCGAACATGTTAGGAATAACTGCTATTTAGGAGATGGAACTGTCTATCCCGGTGATCATTTGCTCTTTATACAAGAATTATGCGAGTTGTTCCAGTGTGCAGGTATTTCAATGAACCAAGTTAAGAAGAAGCTATTCTCTTTTTCACTGAAAGGCAGAGCTGAGGAATGGTATAAAACATTGAAGGATGGTCAATCTATTGACTGGGAGGAAATTGAACCTCTCTTTTATTCTAAATTCTATCCTTCTAGTCAGGTTTATAAAGATAGAAATTACATTTATAATTTTCATCCGCATGAGGGAGATAGCATTGCCCAAGCATGGGGAAGATTGAAGTTACTAATGCATAAATGTCCTATTCATGATCCCCCCCGTAATATTGTTATTAATAATTTTTATGCAGGGCTTTCAGGATATTACAAGGACTATCTAGATGCATGCTTTGATGGGTCTTTCACAAGCAAGGATGTTGACACCAAGTGGGATCTGCTTGAGACAATTCAAAACAATATGAAGGTTGGGATAGCGATAAAGGTAAAGGATCAGGTATGAATTACGAGTTTGATTGCATTAAGTCTTTTGTTGAAACTGCTAATTTTCAAGAGCTTAGTGCTAAATATGGTCTTGATCCTCAAATTATGGTTGATTGTTTTAAAGCCTTGCTTCCCATATGAATGTTCCTAAAGGAAATAGGGACGTGTATCATGAACCTTTTAAGGACACTTGCATACAGAGTGATATTGTTACTGATGAATCCAATAAACATGCTCAAACTTCTAAAAGTCCTATTTCTTATAAGCATGTTAATTTTTGTGGAATACATAGACCTTGTGAACAGAGTTACAACAAGGAAGATTATTGCATCACCCACGCAAATGAAGAAACCAGTATGTGGTACAAGGATATAGGCGAGATCGGTAAAAAAGTTTGTGAGCTTTATCCTTTTCTTTGTAAACATTGCGATGACATAGGCCATTTTAATTTCCAATGCTCAAGCCCTAATAGTTACTCTTCTAGTACCTTAAGTTTGTATTATGATGACAAGATTACTCCCAATCAGCATGATGAGCTCACTTTGTTCTTGGCGTGTGAAGAGATATCTAGAAAGATTGCTTTGATAGATATGAATGATGTTGATATTAATAGCACCCTTCGTGGTTGTCGTCTTTATTGTGCGAAAGATTGCCTTGCAAATACTTACATTCAAAATCTTATAAAACTTGATATTTTGCCAAGCTATGACAGGACTGATAGATTTTTATCTTATTAATAGAGAGGAGGAATCCTCCAAACTTTCTTCTGTTGTTTTTGTCTGCAAACCAGAATATGTGGAGAAGATGTCGTTCAAGTCTCTCCCTCCTAAAGGAGAAAGTAAGAAGAGTATGAAGAAGAAGAAGAAGAGGAGTAAAAGGCGAGAGGACACGGTATCTTCCCAAGCAATTTCCGCCGGGTAATATGTGGAAACGAAGAGCATAGTCGGGGACTTCATTACAGTGACTGACTCCAGAATAACAGATGGCATCTGCGCCTCAAATATAGTGTTCGATGTCTTTGTGAGTGGATTCACAAGCCGTATCTTGTGCGGCTGGTTCTTCTGGGCAAGCACGATGATGCCACGACAAAAGCTGACGAAGTAGTATCTAAAATATATGGGATTGATGAAGATAACATTTAGCACTAAGATGTTTATGATTGAAAATAAAAGGATTAACTCTATAGATAAGGAGGAATTTGAACCTTGCATGAACTTCCGTTAGATCGATGGTGACGTAGCGGGATGTGCGGAGGTGGAGGAAGGAGAACTCAGCGGTGCGTGGAAGGGCGTGCTCTACCATGATCCATTCGTGCAGGTGCACATCGGGCTCAGGTAAATCTGAGCGCCAATTAGTACAAACTTGCCTCAAAGCAGAGTAGGTGTCCACGTACTCCTCGTTCACCAGTAAGCAGGCGCCGATCTTGTGAAGTGGTCTGTCAGCCCTGAGAGAGGCCCAGTTCACGGAGGCGCTGCGCCTGGATGCGCCGCCCTCGGAGGCGACGGGCTCGGCGGCGACGGCCTCAGATGCGACGGGCTCGGCGGCGACGGGCTCGGATGCGATGGGCTCGGAGGCGACGGCCGCCGGCGCATTCTTCTTCTCCATCGCCAGCAGGGGAGCGCGCATAGGGCGGCTGGGGTTTTTTGGAGAAGATGATGGGACGTGAGAGGCGTGGTTGCGTGCGTGAGTTATGATGAGACTGTGTGCAGAGGGAGGGAGAGGGGCTCTGTACTGGCAAAGTGACGGTTCGTCTCAGCAGTTGACGTTTTGGTCTCAACACGCGCACCGCGCGGCTGACCGCTGCTCACCGCGACACGCGTCCGTGGGACTGCACGTCAGCACCGTTACGTGTACTTAGTTCTACCCTCGAGTCTTACACTGGAAAAATATCTGTACTCAGTTTTCCCGAGTACTAATACTGCCTAGTGCAATATACTTAGTTTTACCCTCAAGTGGCTGGTCAACAGAGAGTCAACAGATGGGATTAAGCCATCTAATTGAATCATTTCATGCGCAAAAAAATTCAAAAAAAAAATCATAGTGCCTCCTACTCATGGAGTCTTGTTACGCGACCTGCCATGTAGGAAATCATAACAATCATATAAAATCAAGTTTTCACACAAATGGCCACTTCTGAAATCACTAGTAGCTATGAAGGTTCATGGCTTTCCACTCAAACCCCTTCTCAAAACATCTATACCCAAAACATAGTTTGTCTGAATGAGGCCATAATTTTTACACTCATGTATATTTGAATTGCTAATACTTTGAGGTAGGCTAACCTGGGTTTCATTGTACAAAACATGTGTTTTTCTTTTTCTAAATCTCTTATTTGAATTTCTTAGCCTGTTTACTATTTACTTGCCCTTGTATCCTTGATACTACTCAGTTTTACCCTCTCCCTTCTCACAGAAGCCCAAACTTGGCCTGATTGGTCGAGCTGTTGTCACACGGATCGTGTCCACCTACCGTCGATCCTATGATATAACGGGCAGGATCCTGCCACCCTCTCTCTATCTGTCGGTGGCAAACTACCCCTCTATGTATGCTAAATGATGAGTTTGCCATCAGATTCAACAAGTTGGGTAATCATGAATTTCTTGTAGGCATTACTTTTCACGGTAAAATGATAAACTATCACGAATTTCCATTTCTTGTAGGCTTTGCTTTTCACGGTAAAATGATGAACTATCACGAATTTCCATTTCTTTTAGGCATTACTTTTCACGGTAAAATGATAAACTATCACAAATTTCCATTTCTTGTAGGCATTACTTTTCACGTTGAAATGATAAACTATCACGAATTTCCATTTCTTGTAGGCTTTACTTTTCACGGTAAAATGATGAACTATCACGAATTTCCATTTCTTTTACGCATTACTTTTCACGGTAAAATGATAAACTATCACGAATTTCTATTTCTTGTAGGCATTACTTTTCACGCTGAAATGATAAACTATCACGAATTTCCATTTCTTGTAGGCTTTACTTTTCACGGTAAAATGATGAACTTTCACAAATTTCCATTTCTTTTAGGCATTACTTTTTCTTGAGATATAAACCACCCCCACAACGGTCATCTCCTCCTTAAATTATTGTGTAAACCCCACAACGGTCATCTCTACCTTAATTTATGGTGTAAACCCCACAACGGTCATCTCTCCCTTATAAACCCCCACAACGGCCATCCCTTATGTCAATAGGTTCTGCATCTCTCTTCTTCGTTTCTGCCTCTCTCTTCTTCGTTCACATACACTTGATCCATTGCCATAGCTTCCATGTCTCGGATGCCGACCGGAAGGGGAAGGGGAAGGGGAAGGGGAAGGGGCGGCCGGGGTGGTGGATCATCATCATTGCCACCACCAACGTCAACACTGCCATTGATCATAGAGGAGTTCTTTATCACCATCTATGAAGACCCTTTGGCCAAGAAGGAACGTACGCGTTCCCACATATATGATGCATGTGATTAATTATGTGCATGTTCTAAAAAACCTTTAATTTTAAACGATCGGCACTCGATCTCTTTGCAGGCACTCCCACAAAAGTTTGCGGACTATCTTGATGGCCAGGAGCCCGCAAAGGTGTATCTGCGAGCAGCTGACTGCGGTCCTCGTCTCTGGACCGTGGAGGTCCTATTTGATGGACAAGGCCGGATGTACCTCGACAAGGGCTGGGAGAATTTTGCCATCGCGCACGGTGTGGATTTCGGCTGCTTCCTACACTTCAAATATGAAGGCAATTATGTGCTCACAGTGAAGGTGTTCGACGGAACAACGTGCAGGAAGTACTACTACACGGACGCCGAAGATACTGACGATGAAAGTGACGACGACGTGAAGCCATGCATCTAAGGGGATTATGACCAAGAATATATATATGTAGCTTCATATGCATCGATTTATAGATCTAGCTATTTTCTATATATTATGCATGTAAAAATAATAGGGAATCACAATTTCCACTATGATTCGAGCACCACAGCCTCCAAACAATGCCGATGCCGATATCGGCATGGTCAGAATGGGTATGCATGCTCGCCGCCACTGCTAGGTCACCGTCGGGATGCACCCTCAATCCCGTCCCCTCATTCGATCACTGACACACCAGAGATACCGCCGAGGCCAATGACGAACGTACATGCTGATGCCAATGCCGAACATGCACGCCGCTGTGGGCACGGCCACGCCGCCCCGCTATGCTGGACGCCACAGACCACCGCGAGGTCTTTCCCTTCACCACCACACTCCCCTAGCACCTATCTATACACGCCAGAAAGGAGAGACACTAGTTTTCTCTACATGCTCGCGTTCGTGTCCGACACCGTCAGTCAAAGTGTTGAGGTCGTCGTCGATGTCCGCGACCATGTTCTTCTCTTCTTTGCATGGTTATACGCGTCTAGTTCATATCTATCTAATGCGTCTGGTCCCCACCATGCCTCATGCATTCTTTGTGGACGTCGATCTCATCTCGGCACCCCGCAGGCCACCTCCGTCCACCGTGCCATCGCTGTAGAGCTCCGTTTAAAAATCTAATCCTAACCCGTGTATTGCCCCTGTATCAGCTCATGGCCCCACTTGTCATTCGATATACCGAAGCCCCACTCGTCCGCGTTTTGGTCAGGGATACGGCGATGCTTATGGTCAAACAAAGAAGGATGCTCTGACGTGTCTTTGCGGGCTCTACGTGGCCCCACTAGTCAGCAGTTAACGGTCAAAGGTGTTCAACCGTCGGGCAACCGGCCGTCCATCCTGGTGACGGTTTCAGACAAGGGCTTGGACAAAACTAAGGAAAAACTAAGGAGCTGGGGAAAACTGAGTACAACTAAGGACCCGGGGCACGAAAATAGAAATCCCTAGATTATGATAATTCTGATTGGGATGATGTTCCTATGCCTGTTACCTATGTTAGTGATCATGATTGGGAAAAGCATCTACTTTTGATATTGAAAATCTTTTGGTACCAATTCTAAGGTAATAATGTTGTACCATTATGGCTATCCATGTTTCTTCTTCGTATGAAATATGTTTGAAGATTATGCTGTTGCGAAATAGCTGTTCGCTAGCTTGTGATGATACAAAACCTCTAGTTTATGATGGCTATGATGATGGAAAGGTTCAGTTCACCTAATTTTGAGGAGAAATTAGTTATGATTACAATATGCCTCCTGTTTTTGATGATTATGGTGATGAGAATAATTATTAAGTTGAATCTGCTCCTACTACTATTGTTCATGTGGGGAGCATTAATTCTTTTATGCATGTGGCTCATGATAGGGATGCTTTATGTGATGGTTTATTGTTAATTCTATCATGATGCTACTGAAAGTTATTATGAGAGAGGGAAATATGTTTTGAAGGATCTTAATAATTGGTTTCCCCTCTTTATGTTGCAATTCTTGAAGTTGTACTTGTTTTGCCTTCCTAGCTTTTTGCTTTGCACTTTTATGACTTGTCTCTTTACAGACTATTTTCATAGGAAGTGGTTTAGATTTAAATGTGTTTTCATATTTGCTTTTTGATGCTCTCATTGGCATTAAGTTCCTATATGGCGCCTTGGCCTCAAGCTTTTATATGGCGCCCACATGAGCATCTTTGCAAATTAACTGCGCCTAGCTCAAGGCGTTAAAGAAAACACTCTTGGGAGATAACCCATAGTTTATTTTCAGTACGTTTTCTTTTATTTGAGTCTTGGAAGTTATTACTACTGTAAACCTCTCCTTATCCTTTTTATTTTGTTTTTGTTGTGCCAAGAGAAGCCCTCTAATTCGAGTGAGGTAAAGATTTGGGGATGTTGCTGTCCTAAAACTGTTTTCGGTGCTGCACCGTAAAAATTCATATAAATTCTCTGTATATCTTTTGGACCTGCGATTTCTTGTGCATATGCTCCAGGTTATATCCAAACTTTTGTTAGTTGAACACTTTTTGATTTGAGCAACAGAAAACCCTTTAAAAAATTCAACCTTTTTCAGTTATTCTATTTTGACAGATTTCTGCCAATATTGGTTTGCTGCTTTATCGCTTTCTTTTAAGTTCTTTTAATCAGGAAACTTTGGGGAAGTTGCTACAGTAGTATTTTCTATATGTGGTTTTGGGTTGAAACCCTGAAGCAAAAGAGGTTGATTATATGTATGCTACACTAATGTTGCTAATAGATTTGTGTTAGTAGTTTGTATGAAGGAAGTTTTCAAGTGTAGGATTGGAGGGATGATGAATGGTTGAAGAATGGACAAAGCTCAGCTTGGGGATGCCCATGCCTCACCACAAGAAATATCCAAGAAGTACAAGCGTCAAAGCTTGGGATGCCCCCGAGGCACCCCTTCTTCATCGGCAAAAATCAGGTCACCTTTCAAGACACTATATTTTTATTGGTTCACGCATTATGCATTTTTCTTGGAGCGTCAGTTTGTTTTTGTTTTTAGTTTTCTTTTGGCTTTGTTTTCTGCAATAAATGGTTGATCACATCATGTTGTTTTGGAGGGAGATGAACTCCGTTTTTCATTTGCCAAGAACACTCTGTTTTTCACTCTTATCATTCAACGAGTGTTCCTCTTTTTTCTGCTACTGGGTTTAGCTTGCATTTTTCACCTTGATTTGTGTTCAGATCTTGTTATATTTTTCATAAAGGTGTATTTTTGCCTCTGATCTTTATTGGTTTTCATCAAGAGAGGTGTTTATAAAAATTTGAATGGTGTTGGAAAAGAGAAAAAGCTTTATGCAAAAAGTGGTACAAGAAGGAGCTTGTGTAGACTGCGGCTTAGGCTTTTGCATGTCGTGCTTGATGTCTTTTTGATAGTATGCTTAGTGGTTTTGCTGTAGCATGACTTATCTCAAATAACTGAGATTGCTTAATGAGCCTTTGAAAGAATCATGCATTGTTTTTATCATTTGGAAGCATTATTTTGTTTTCTCCTTGATGCTTTATTTGGGTTGACTTGGCACATGCTTACACCATGTTAGACTCATACAAAGTCACCAATAGCCTCTATGATCATTTAGTTTTTTGACTTTGATGCCATCTTATGCTTCTTTTAATATTGCTTTGTCGCTTTGCATGATTATGGCCATTATTGCTCTCTTAGTTGGTCGCTCCCAGTCTTTTGCTAGCCCTCGCCTTGTACTGAGTATGAAGCTCTACTCGTGCATCCAACTCCTAAAAACCAAGTTTGCCATTGTGTCACTAAAAATTCCTATGCATGGTATTTGTAAGCCATTCCAAGTAAATTTTCATGTGCTACCTTTGAAAAAAACCTTCAAAATACTTCTCGTTTTGTGACACTGTTTTCAGCTCATGGGGACGTAGTGGTCAGATTTGCTATCTTCCATATTGCTTATTCCAAAAAGAAAAAAAAGGGAAAAAAGAAAGAAAAAAGGCACTCCTCCATGGAATGTGAATGTTGGTGGGCACCCGATGGAATCGGTTAGCCATGGTTTGTGAAAGGAAAAAAGGTGGGGAGGAGTGCCAAGCTTTATAAAAGAGCACAAAAGTGCCAATCTCTCTCTCAAAAAACTTGCTTAATTTTTGTATGGAAGATAGTAAGAACCCCATTGCTAGTCGTTGACAAAAGCAACCACCTCTCAAAACCAATTTTTATCTCTCTGTTTTATAAATGAAAAGCTCTAGCACATCTTTAATCACTGCTTCCCTCTGCGAAGGGCCTTTCTTTTACTTTTATGTTGAGTCACCACCTTCTATCTTTATGCACCATCTAAGAGAGCATACTTGTCATTCTGAGTATAATGTGCATTGTCCCAAAGTTTATCATTGATTGATTCATGACTATGGTTTCACTTGTTCCTAAATTTGTATCTAGTCGCCCTCTTAAACTTGAAGGTGTCCTATGCATTTATGTTTTGCTCTCTATGAAGGACAAGCTGAAAACCATTTGTATGCTTTCCCTTATGATTTGAACACATGTTTGACTTTCATTGTTTCATTTTCATGATCTTTTGTTTGTGTTCATTTTCATGTTATAACATGGTTGCTAAGTTTCTATTATCAAGAGTATGTCTTTCATGCCCATGTTTTAAGTTCTTTGATCTCAGCACTCAATGCTTTACATATATGATCAAGATTGTGTAGGTGCATGTCACCTCAAAAATTATTCTTTTGTTATCACTTACCTACTCGAGGACGAGCAGGAGTTAAGCTTGGGGATGCTGATACGTCTCAAACGTATCTATAATTTTTGATGCTCCATGCTTGTTTTTACACCATTTGCCTTGTGTTTCGTTACACTTCGTGGCGTTTTTACGCGATTTCTGGAACTAACCTATTGACAAGATGCCACAGTGCCAGTTCCCTGTTTTCTGCTGTTTTTGTGTTTCAGAAAAGCTACACAGGAAATATTCTCGGAATTGGACGAAACAAGTTCCAGAAGTCTTATTTTTCCCGGAAGCTTCCCGAAGACCGAAAGAGAGCCGGAGGGGGGCCAGAGGCCGCCCTCACACATAGGAGGCGTGGCCCAGGCCCTGGCCTCGCCACCCTGGTGTGAGGAGCCCCTGGCTGCCTCCTGACGATGCCCCTTCGCCTATAAGAAGCCTCGGGATGGAAAACCCTAAGGGAGTCGGCGAAATTTCCAGAACAGTTCTGTAGCTCTGCGGCCGCCATCGACGAATTTTGGGGGATAGAAGTCTATGTTCCAGCACCCTGCCAGGACAGGGAAGTGCCCCCGGAGCCATCTCCATCGGTCTCCATCGACGTCTCCGCCGTCTCCATCGACCTCACCGCCATCTCCATCAACCTTGCTGTCTCCTATGATGAGGAGGGAGTAGTTCATCCCGGGGCTGAGGGCTCTACCAGTAGCTATGTAGTTCACCTCTCTCTCCCATGATGTGATCTTTATGTGATCGTGAGCTTTGTATCATGTTGAACAAGTAGATGTTATTATTCAGATATTATGTGTACTCTAGTGGTGTTATTAAAGTAATCTATTCCTCCTGCCATGGTGTAACGGTGATAGTGCGTGCATCGTGGTGGTACTTGGTCTAGGCTACGATTGTGATTTCTTATGGATTATGAGAATAATTATTGCTATGATAGTATTGATGTGATCTTTCCTCCTTTCATGGTGTAATGTTGACAGTGTGTGCACCGTGTTAGTACTTGGTCTAAGTTGCAATAATATCAATCTTGAGTTGTGATCTGATCTGGATATCTCCATGAGTGGTGTTTGTCAAGTACTTGATGAACTTTAAGGAGTGCTTCGTAGCCCTACGTAATGATTAGTGTTGTTCAATAGGAGAGTAATTCAGAGTACCATAGTGAAGAGAAGTTATCTATTTGTTCAATCATGTTATATTTGTTGGGAGTGTGTCCACTAGTGAAAGTATGATCCCTAGGCCTTGTTTCCAAGCTTTGCACACCGTTTACTTGCTGTTTTGTTGCATGTTTTCTTGCTGCCATTTTTATTCCAGATTGCATTTACTACTTATAATCATCTATACCACTTGTATTTCACTATCTCTTCGTCGAACTAGTGCACCTTTACATCTGACAAGTGTATTGGGTGTGTTGGGGACACAAGAGACTTTCTGTATCGTAATTGCAGGGTTGCTTGAGAGGGATAGCTTTGACCTCTTCCTCCCTGAGTTCGATAAACCTTGGGTGATCCACTTAAGGGAAACTTGCTGCTGCTCTACAAACCTCTGCACTTGGAGGCCCAACACTGTCTACAAGAACAGAAGTGTGTAGACATCAGGGTGCTTCTGTAGCCACTACGCAATGATTAGTGTTATTCAATAGGAGAGTAATTTAGAGTACCATAGTGAAGATAAGTTATTTATTTGTTCAGTCAAGTTATATTTGTTGGGAGTGTGTCCACTAGTGAAAGTATGATCCCTAGGCCTTGTTTCCAAGCTTTGCATACCATTTACTTGCTGTTTTGTTACATGTTTGCTTGCTGCCATTTTTATTCCAGATTGTATTTGCTACTTATAATCATCACTACTACTTGTATTTCACTATCTCTTCGCCGACCTAGTGCACCTATACATCTGACAAGTGTATTGGGTGTGTTGGGGACACAAGAGACTTTCTGTATCGTAATTGCAGGGTTGCTTGAGAGGGATAGCTTTGACCTCTTCCTCCCTGAGTTTGATAAACCTTGGGTGATCCACTTAAGGGAAACTTGCTGCTGTTCTACAAACCTCTGCACTTGGAGGCCCAACACTGTCTACAAGAACAGACGCGTGCGTAGACATCAGAGAGCAAAACATAAATGCATAGGACACCTTCAAGTTTAAGAGGGCGACTAGATACAAATAATTTAAGAACAAGTGAAACCAACAATATGAATCAATCAATGAAAACTTTGGGACAATGCACATTATACTCAGAATGACAACTATGCTCTCTTAATGGTGCATAAAGATAGAAGGTGGTGACTCAACATAAAAGTAAAAGAAAGGCCCTTCGCGGAGGGAAGCAGTGATTAAACATGTGCTAGAGCTTTTCATTTGTAAAACAGAGAGATAAAAATTGGTTTTGATAGGTGGTTGTCTTTGTCAACGACTATCAATGGGGTTCTTACTATCTTCCATACTAAAATGAAGCAAGTTTTTGAAAGAGAGATTGGCACTTTTGTGCTCTTTTATAAAGCTTGTCACTCCTCCCCACCTTTTTTCCTTCACAAACCATGGCTAACCGATTCCATCGGGTGCCCACCAACATTCACATTCCATGGAGGAGTGCCTTTTTTTCTTTTCTTTTTCCCTTTCTTTTTCTTTTTGGAATAAGAAATATGGAAGATAGCAAATCCGACCACTATGTCCCCATGAGCTAAAAACAGTGTCACAAAATGAGAAGTATTTTGAAGGTTTTTTGAAAGGTAGCACATGAAAATTTACTTGGAATGGCTTACAAATACCATGCATAGGAATTTATAGTGGACACATTGGAGTACTTGGTTTTTGGGAGTTGGATGCACGAGTAGAGCTCATACTCAGTACAAAGTGAGGGCTAGCAAAAGACTGGGAGCGACCAACTAAGAGAGCAATAACGGCCATAATCATGCAAAGCGACAAAGCGACATTAAAAGAAGCATAAAGTGGTATCAAAAGTCAAAAACTAAATGATCATAGAGGCTATTGGCGACTTTGTATGAGTCTAACATGTGTGAGCATGCGCCAAGTCAACCCAAATAAAGCATCAAGGAGAAAACCAAAATAATGCTTCCAAACGAAAAAAAACAACGCATGATTCTTTCAAAGGCTCATTAAGCAATCTCCGTTATTTGAGACAAGTCATGCTGCAGCAAAACCACTAAGCATACTATCAAAAAGACATCAAGCATGACATGAAAAAGCCTAAGCCGCAGTCTACACAAGCTCCTTCTTGTACCACTTTTTTACATAAAGCTTTTCTCTTTTCCAACACCATTCGAACTTTTTTAATCCAACTCTTTTGAGGAAAACCAACATGGTCCAGAGGAAAAAATACACCTTGATAAATAAATATAAGAAGATCTGAACACAAATCAAGGCAAAACGAAAACCAAAAGCAGTAGCAGAAAAAGAAGAACACTCGGTTTTTGATAAGAATGAAAACTAGAGCGTTCTTGGCAAATGAAAAATGAAGCATAGCTCTCTCCAAAACAAACATGATGTGATCTAACCATTTATTGCAGCAAACAAAGCAAGATAAAACTGAAAACAAAAACAACTCACGCTCCAAGAAAAACGCATAGTGCATGAAGCAATAAAAATATAGTGTCTTGAAAGGTGACCTGATTTTTGCCGATGAAGAAGGGGTGCCTCGGGGGCATCCCCAAGCTTTGACGCTTGTACTTCTTGGATATTTCTTGGGGTGATGCATGGGCATCCCCAAGCTTGAGCTTTTGTCCATTCTTCAACTCATCTCATGATGCTTGCTTTGAATTTCTGGAGATGATGACCTTGAGCGCATGATGCTTGCTTTGAATTTCTGGAGATTGGCAACTAGAAGCACTAGGCACCTGCATGGTGCGAAGATGAGTGTCATTGGGATGGCCCAGATCGCCAATTCAAGCAGCATTGCTGATGGGTTTCTGCTAGGCTTCGAATTCTGAATGTCTGGGTTTTCTTCAATGGACTGCTTTGGTTTGTGTTTCCCCCTTGCAGTTGCTTACATATATAAGATGTATTGAGCTTCTTTGGAAGACTTGCCTTGTCTGGACTCTGGGTGCACCCATTATTGCTTATCTTCACAGTAGTTGATGTTCACTGTTTATCATAATGGTAAAATTTGTTTGCTTACGAAGTATGGCATCTCTGCCGTTTGCAATAGTGGATGTTTGGTAGCCCCACTTTATTTGGCCATTGGAGTGTAGGGATTTATCTCAAAGAAATATAACCGCATGGCACCCCGCCTGTGAGGCCATGTGTGTTCCTAGCCATCCAATCAGATCCTTCGGCTGATCCTGGCCGTCCACATGGACAGCTGTTTGGCTCCGAATTTGTACCTCCCTGTGAGCTCATGTAGCCACGGTCCTGATATGTGTGGTCTGCGTCGTGCATGGCCCATTTGTCGGTGAGGGCCTCCTCATGGCTTCCTGTGTGGTGCCTGAGATAGGGAGGAGAGAGACATGGTGCGCCGCCTGTGGTTCTGCGTTCCGCTTGGTGCCCAAGGTTAAATTATTCATTTCATATCTCATTCTGAGTTCGGCCATCGCTTGGTAGGGGCTCGCGGGCACAGGAGAGGAGGCTCGTGCATAAGAAGCTCTCTCTCCTCTCCTCTCCTCTCTTCTCCCTCTCCCTCTCTCTTCCCTCTCTCTCTCTCCTCTGTCTCCCTCTCCCTCTCTCTCTCTCGTCTCAGCTACTCTCTCTCTCTCTCTCTCTTCTCCCTCTCTCTCCCTCTCTCTCTCCCTCCCTCTCCCTCTCTCCTCCTTTCGCTCTCCTCTCTCCCTCTGTCTCTGTCTCTCTCTCCTTCTCTCCCTCTCCCTCTCTTCCTCTCTCCCTCTCTCCCCCTCTCACTCTCAGTTGTAGTAACAACATTTTGGTTCTTTAGCTATGCATTTGCAGCTCATGATGGCTGATCTTATATGAGTTCTTCTACTGCATGTTTCATGGTCAGGTTTCTTTTGCTAAACATGATAAAATGCATATTGAGTTAAACCATAGTTGTAAGCAACCAATTTTGGTGGTGGATGAGTAGGGCAAGTGATGGGAACGATTCTTGATCACCCAACCATGTACTTATCTGAAAACAATTTAGTAATTTAGATCTGGGGGAAACTCAAAACATAGATCGAGCTACATGTAGCTCTCTATTTTTAAACCTTTAAAATTCATATTTCAAAGTTTCAGAAAAATCAAAACAAAATTCTAGAAGTAGCCAATGTTGAATACTACAAACAGGTCAGAGTCTCAATATGAAATACCTTGCATTCTAGGCTACATAAAAAAGACAAAATCTGACATTTTATATACTGAATAGTACACATTTCAACACTATAATTCTGTCAGATTTTGTCATTTTCGTATAGCCTAATATACAAAGTATTTCATGTTCGGACTTTGTACGATTTGTAGTAATCAACATTGGCTATCTTTGAAGGGCTATATGTAAAATTGTTTTAAAATAAAGGGTTACATGTAAGTCAGTCTACGTTATCCACTCTCAGATCTGGGGTAAAATTGTTTTAGAGCCATCACTGACCAGTGGGCAACTATGTCAAAGAAGGACACTGCAAGAATGTCGGTATCATGGCACTCTTGCCTACCCTTAATATTATGGAGGTGAAGCACTAAAGCACCACCGTTGAGTATGTACTGAATGCTTGCAGGGAAATTGTGTAGTTATATGTAGGAGTGCATGTGTTCAGGGGTGATTGATCTAGTGCATAGCTGATTAGAGATACTTTATGAATTGCTTATGTAGCATGGTGAGATGTGGAAAGATGACACGGCCTTCTTTTGT
>QXEO01002055.1:80000-84174 GCA_007115705.1 Dactylis glomerata | reverse complement strand
TAACCCGACGTTTTCTGTTTTCACGTTCTCGATCGTCGCTTAGCCGTTTTCGGGCCTTTCCGCTGTACCACCGTGCAACGTACGTGTCCGCGTCCGCGTTATCCGACGTTTGCACACGTCGCTTAGCCGTTTCCATGTTTTCACCAGTCGCTTAGCCGTTTTCAGGCGTTTCCGCTGTAAGACGGTGCAACGTCCGCGTCAAGTAAAGCGACGCCTTCCCGTTTTCACCCGACGTTGCCCGTTTCCACGTTTTCGCCCATCGCTTAGCCGTTTTCAGGCGTTTCCGCTGTAACACGGTGCTAGGTACGTGTCCGTGTCAAGTTATCCGACGTTTGCGCCCGTCGCTTAGCCGTTTCCACGTTTTTGCCAGTCGCTTAGCCGTTTTAAAGCGTTTCCGCTGTAACACGGTGCAACGTCCGAGTCAAGTTAAGCGACGCCTTCCCGTTTTCACCCGACGCTTACACGTTTCCGCGTTTTCGCCCGTCGCTTAGCCGTTTTCAGGCGTTTCCGCTGTAACACGGTGCAAGGTACGCGTCCGCGTCAACTTATCCGACGTTTGCGCCCGTCGCTTAGCCGTTTCCACGTTTTCGCCAGTCGCTTAGCCGTTTTAAAGCGTTTCCGCTGTAACACGGTGCAACGTCCGAGTCAAGTTAAGTGACGCCTTCCCGTTTTCACCCGACGCTTACACGTTTCCACGTTTTCGCCCGTCGCTTAGCCGTTTTCAGGCGTTTCCGCTGTAACACGGTGCAAGGTACGCGTCCGCGTCAAGTTATCCGACGTTTGCGCCCGTCGCTTAGCCGTTTCCACGTTTTCGCCAGTCGCTTAGCCGTTTTAAAGCGTTTCCGCTGTAACACGGTGCAACGTCCGCGTCAAGTTAAGCGACGCCTTCCCTTTTTCACCCGACGCTTACACGTTTCCACGTTTTCGCCCGTCGCTTAGCCGTTTTCAGGCGTTTCCGCTGTAACACGGTGCAAGGTACGCGTCCGCGTCAAGTTATCCAACGGTTGTGCCCGTCGCTTAGCCGTTTCCAAGTTTTCGCCAGTCGCTTAGCCGTTTTCTAGCGTTTCCGCTGTAACACGGTGCTAGGTACGTGTCCGTGTCAAGTTATCCGACGTTTTCGCCCGTCGCTTAGCCGTTTCCACGTTTTCGCCAGTCGCTTAGCCGTTTTCAGGCGTTTCCGCTGTAACACGGTGCAAGGTACGTGTCCGCGTCAAGTTATCCGACGAAGGCATCCGCCACACAGGCGGGCAACGGGAGTTTTCCCGTTGCCTGGGGCTGTTTTTGACCGAAAACAGCCCCAGCAGGTGATTAGCGTATTCCCCGTTACGCTATCCGACGAAGGCATCCGCCAAATTGGCGGCTAACGGGTTTATTCCCGTTGCAAAGGGCTGTTTTTGACCGAAAACAGCCCCCCCTCCGTCGTCACCCAGCCTTCGGGGGGAGCGCACCTTCCCCCTAATATACCCGGGGAACTTAGCCCCCCCCCCCCCGGGACCCCTTCCCTTCAGCTTGTGAAGGAGGGGTACACTGTTATCATGCTCCCAGAAAGGCCTCTATATCTGCCCCGGCAGGGCTGTTCCACGACGCCCGTCCATTTTTTGCCCGTTTTCCAGTGTTTCGCTGTTTGGGGCTATGTTTCCACGCGTTTCCCAGGTTCACGACGTGTCCGGGTCAAGTTAAGCGACGCTTGCCCGTTTTCGCCCGTCGCTTAGCCGTTTCCACATTTTCGCCAGTCGCTTAGCCGTTTTCTGGCGTTTCCGCTGTAACACAAGCGAAGGTACGCGTCCGCGTCAAGTTATCCGACGCTTGCCCGTTTTCGCCCGACGTCGCCCGTTTCCACGTTTGCGCCCGTCGCTTAGACGTTTTCACGTTTTCGCCCGTCGCTTAGCCCTTTTCAGCCGTTTCCGCTGTAAAACGGGGAACGTACGCGTCTGCGTCAAGTTATCCGACGCTTTCCCGTTTTCACCCGACGTCGCCCGTTTCCACGTTTTCGCCCGTCGCTTAGCCGTTTTCGGCCGTTTTCGCTGTACCACGGTGCAACGTATGCGTCCGCGTCAAGTTATCCGACGTTTGCGCCCGTCGCTTAGCCGTTTCCACGTTTTCGCCAGTCGCTAAGCCGCTTATTAGGCGTTTCCGCTGTATCACGGGGCAAAGTACGCGTCTGCTTCAAGTTATCCGACACTTGCCCGTTTTCGCCCGTCGCTTAGCCGTTTTCACGTTTTCGCCCGTCGCTTAGCCGTTTTCTGGCGTTTCCGATGTAACACGGGGCATCGTACGCGTCGGTGTCAAGTTATCCGGCGTTTTCCCCCGACGTCTCCCGTTTCCACGTTTTCGCCAATCGCTTAGCTGTTTTAAAGCGTTTCCGCTGTAACACGGTGCAACGTTTGCGTCAAGTTAAGCGACGCCTTCCCGTTTTCACCTGACGTTGCCAGTTTCCACGTTTTCGCCCGTCGCTTAGCCATTTTCAGGCGTTTCCGCTGTAACACGGTGCAAGGTACGTGTCCGCGTCAGGTTATCCGACGTTTGCGCCCGTCGCTTAGCCATTTCCATGTTTTTGCCAGTCGCTTAGCCGTTTTAAAGCGTTTCCGCTGTAACATGGCGCAACGTCCGCGTCAAGTTAAGCGACGCCTTCCCGTTTTCACCCGACGTCGCCCGTTTCCACGTTTTCGCCCGTCGCTTAGCTGTTTTCAGGCGTTTCCGCTGTAACACGGTGCAAGGTTCGTGTCCGCGTCAGGTTATCCGATGTTTGCTCCCGTCGCTTAGCCGTTTCCACGTTTTCGCCAGTCGCTTAGCCGTTTTCAAGCGTTTCCGCTGTAACACGGCGCAACGTCCGCGTCAAGTTAAGCGACGCCTTCCCGTTTTCACCCGACGTCGCCCGCTTCCACGTTTTCGCCCGTCGCTTAGCCGTTTTTAGGCGTTTCCACTGTACCACGGTGCAACGTACGCGTCCGCTTCAAGTTATCCGACGTTTGCGCACGTCGCTTAGCCATTTCCATGTTTTCGCCAGTTGCTTAGCCGTTTTAAAGCGTTTCTGCTGTAACACGGTGCAACGTCCGCGTCAAGTTAAGCGATGCCATCCCGTTTTCACCCGACGCTTAGTCGTTTCCACGTTTTCGCCCGTCGCTTAGCCGTTTTCAGGCGTATCCGCTGTAACACGGTGCAAGGTACGCGTCCGCGTCAAGTTATCCGACGTTTGCGCCGTCGCTTAGCCGTTTCCACGTTTTCGCCAGTCGCTTAGCTGTTTTAAAGCGTTTCCACTGTAACACGGTACAACGTCCGCGTCAACTTAAGCGACACCTTCCCGTTTTCACCCGACGCTTACACGTTTCCACGTTTTCGCCCATCGCTTAGCCGTTTTCAGGCGTTTCCGCTGTAACACGGTGCAACGTCCGCGTCAAGTTAAGCGACGCCTTCCCGTTTTCACCCGACAGTCGCCCGTTTCAATGTTTTCGCCCGTCGCTTAGCCATTTTCAGGCGTTTCGGCTATACCACGGTGCAAGGTACGTGTCCACGTCCGGTTATCCGACGTTTTCGCCCGACGCTTAGCAGTTTCCACGTTTTCGCCCGTCGCTTAGCCTTTTTCGGGCGTTTCCGCTGTAACACGGGGCAACGTACGTGTCCGCGTCAAGTTAAGCGACGCCTTCCCGTTTTAACCCGACGTTTTCTGTTTTCACGTTCTCGATCGTCGCTTAGCCGTTTTCGGGCCTTTCCGCTGTACCACCGTGCAACGTACGTGTCCGCGTCCGCGTTATCCGACGTTTGCACACGTCGCTTAGCCGTTTCCATGTTTTCACCAGTCGCTTAGCCGTTTTCAGGCGTTTCCGCTGTAAGACGGTGCAACGTCCGCGTCAAGTAAAGCGACGCCTTCCCGTTTTCACCCGACGTTGCCCGTTTCCACGTTTTCGCCCATCGCTTAGCCGTTTTCAGGCGTTTCCGCTGTACCACGGTGCAACGTACGCGTCCGCTTGCACGTTTCCACCCGACGTCGCCCGTTTCCACGATTTCGCCCGTCGCATAGCCGTTTTCATGCGTTTCCGTTGTAACACGGGGCATCGTTTGCTTCCGCGTCAAGTTAAGCGACGCTATCCCGTTTTAACCCGACGTTGCCAGTTTCCACGTTTTCGCCCATCGCTTAGCCATTTTCGGGCGTTTCCGCTGTACCACGGTGCAATGT
>QXEO01002055.1:55000-75000 GCA_007115705.1 Dactylis glomerata | reverse complement strand
CATGTCCGGGAGTTCAGGCATTTGTGCTTCCATCCATTCGGCTATGAAATCTGGCAGGACATGTGACTTGATCGCCGACTGACGCTGGTACGTGATCTCCCAGGGTCCCAAGGTGATTCCCCATAGTGACACGCGTCCTGTGGCATCTGGGTTGTTGAGGATGCTGGACACTGGATTCGAGGCCACCACTATGATGGAATGGCACTCGAAGTAATGCGGCAGTTTCTTCCCCATCATGTAGATGGCGTATGCTAGCTTCTGGTAATGGGGATATCTTTGCTTGGTTGGAGATAAGACCTCGCTGAGGTAGTACACTGGCCTCTGTACTCCGTGCTCTTTGCCCTCCTCCGCACGCTCGACTACTAGGACCGTGCTGACGACTTGATTCATGGCCGCTATGTATAGCAATATCGGCTCTTTCTCTCGGGGGGTGACTAGGACTGGGGATGTCGAGAGGCGACGCTTGAGATCGTCAAACGCAGCTTGCACCTCTTCTATCCACGTGAAGTTGTCCGTCTTTCGAAGCAACCGATAGAAGGGGAGAGCTTTTTCGCCGAGCTTGCTTATGAAGCGGCTAAGTGCTGCTAGTCGACCTGTTAGCTGCTGGACATGTCGAAGCGTCTTTGGCGGTTGCATGTTGATAATGGCCTGGATCTTCTCTGGGTTACCTTCGATTCCTCTTTCAGAAATGAGGTAGCCCAGTAACTGGCCTGTAGGCACCCCAAAGGAGCACTTCTTTGGGTTGAGCTTGATGCTGTAGCGGTCGAGGTTGGCGAAAGTTTCTCGTAGGTCGTCGAGCAGGCTATCTGCTTTCGCAGTTTTGATGATGATATCTGATCACTCTAAGATTTACACATATATCTGAACCTTGCAACCATAAAACTTGTCTGTTTCACCTCATTTCTACCAGTGTTGCACCAACATTTTACATCATTTGATCCTTTGTCACAGATCAGTGCGCTAAGGCACTTAATTCTACAAGTCAGAGCAATTCAAACATCAGACCAAGCCTCCAGGAATGGAGGAGTACATCTTGAGGAGCAAGAAAGAAGCCAACGGCAGAAGCAGGCTGGTACGGCACAAGAAGACAGGAAAAACGGAAAAGTAGACTAGCAGCTGCCGCCATCTTTTTCCCTCTACTCCTCTACTGCTGCAGCATATACACCATCGCCACACAGCCACTCCATCTATCCATCGCCACACAGCCACTCCATCTATCCATCGCCACACAGCCACTCCATCCATCCATCGCCACACAGCCACTCCATCCATCCATCGCCACACAGCCACTCCATCCATCCACCACTCCACCAAAACCTTCCTCCTCCATAGTCCAACACACCGAAAACCTTCACCTTTTCCACCCACTTTTCCCTCTACTCCTCTGCTGAAACAAGAACAGATCGACGACGCAACCAGGAACACCATGAACAACACCAAGAACACCTCCAAGAACGTCAAGATGGACAAGGCTCGAAGGATCTGAAGGCCAAGCTCTTCCTCATCCCTCTTCATCCTCTGCCACGACAGCAACATCTCTGCCTTCTCCAATTTCTCTGCCACGGCAAGCCTTCGGTGACCAACAACAACCTCTCTTCCTTTCCCTCATGCTCTGTGATCTGTTGTGTTGATCTTGCGTTGTAAAACAGTTTGAACCTTGTCCTGGATCTTTGCTATGGTTTGAGTGACACACTCCATTGTAAACTCCAAGATTACTGTGATTTCTGTGTTGCATCTGCCTGATCTGTTAGGTGCAAGACTAGCCTCTGCATCTAGTCCCAAAAATGCATCCTTGCCTCACTTGCTCGTTTGTCCTTTGTTTCCTTGCCTGACAAACAAGAAACATTGGATTTGTTATGTTAAAAACTTCCAACCTAAAATTCTCTATTACTTTCCTGTTTACAACACCAAAAACCCCACTTTTCTGCTTAGCTTCTGGAAATTAGGAAATAGTCTCATTTGTGTTGATCCCTGTGGAGACGACTAGAAAAACCCCCCTATAATCTCAACTAGATCAAAATTGGCGCCGTTGCCGGGGATCAACTTTTGATTGTTTCCTTAGATTACAGTAGACTAAGCTGTGTAAATACTTGTTCCAATTTGCAATCTTTGATTGTCTGTTTTAATGACTTGTCTGTGATCAAGCTTAGAACTTTTATTAGGGGATTTAGTTCACTAACCCTTGATCAAGTTCTTGTCTGTGATTGTGTGTAGAACAATGATTTCATCTAATCTCCGTGGGAATTCAGTTGATGCAGTCATCTGAAGATTCTCCACTAGCCCCATTTGATCCTGAGCCAGAGAGGACTTTGTTTGCAAGAAAGAGAGCAGCTTCTGAAGTTTCTGCTGAAGATTTGGAAACCTCTGTCTCAGATTTGGAATCGTCATCCTCAGATTTCAGCATGGGTGATAAGAAGTTGAGAGATTTGTGGATTCCCAAGGACCAGATCAACAATGCAGATGTGATTATGCCTGCAATACAAGCAAACAACTGGGAAATCAAGCCAGCTCTGATCAATATGGTGCAACATAATCCCTTCAAAGGTTCTGCTTTGGAGAGCCCCCATGAGCATATCAGAAACTTTCTGGAGTACTGCAACACTTTGAAGCACAATGGTGTTCCTCCTGAAGCCATCAGGATGCAATTGTTTCCCTTCTCACTGTCTGGACTTGCAAAAGTTTGGTTCCACTCTCTTCCTATTCACTACAGAGACACATGGGAACATGTTCTTCAAGCCTTCTTTGAGAGATATTTCCCTCCAACCAAAGCAGCTGAGTGCAGAGACAAGATAACAAGATTTGTGCAATATGAAGGAGAAAGCCTGTATGATACTTGGCAGAGATACCAAGGTCTCATCAGGATGTGTCCCAACCATGGCCAGGAGCAATGGCTCATCTTGCAAACCTTCTACAAGGGTTTGACAGAGCAAACCAGATCATTTGTTGACTCAGCTGCTGGAGGTGGAATCATGAACAAGACCCTTGATGAAGCTACTGAGTTGATTGAGAGCATGGCATCACACAACTTCTCCTGGACAAATGAAAGAGCTGTCCACCCCAACAATCAGCTATAGATTCAGTCAAGTGGCCAGAATGCTTTGGAAGCCAAGTTGGAGAGTTTAACAACTCAGCTTGCCCAGCTCATGACAGAAAGAAACAGCCAAGCTTTGGTTCCTGTCAACCAAGTTACTTCTGCCTGTGCAATTTGTGGAAAAGAAGGCCATTCTCTCATGGAATGTACCTTGTCTGCACCTCCTGAAGCCATGATATCAGAGGTGAACTATGCCCAGAATCAAGGGCCATATTCCCAAAGTTACAACCCCTCTTGGAGAAACCACCCCAACCTTTCTTACAAGAGCAATAATCAGCAAAGTTACCCAGCACCAGGGCAGCAGCACTATGCCCAAGCATCCCAGCAGAGTTACCATCAGCCTGGACAACAAAATTTCAGACCCCAAGGTCAAGTGCAACATCCACAACAACAACACCACCCAGTACATCAGCAAACTACTTCATCCAGCAGTAGCAGCCAATCTGAGCTTGGAGAAATGATGAAGCTACAGAAGGAAATGTTCAGTGGAATGCAAGAAACTATGAAAATGCAATCTGAACTTTTCTACAAGACTATGCAGCAACTCACTGCTGGAATCCAGACCAACAACATTGGAAAACAAGCTGAAGGAAAACTGCCAGCCCAAGCAGAGAAAAACCCAAAACAGTGTGGTGCCCTTTCCACTACTGAAGTTATTGATGCAGTCACCACTAGGAGTGGGGTGAACACTGAACCCTTACTCAAAACCCCACCAAATGTCACTTATGTTGCTCCACAGAGAAGACCCACCGTGCAGCAACAAACACCTCCAGAAATTGTTCTGCCAAGGCAGGAAAAATCAACAGGACAGCCTGCCCAGACAGAAAACCCTTCCAAGGCACAGATCTCTGCCACAGAACCAACAGAGAAGCCTTTGTTGATGAAAGTGCCATTTCCAGAGAGATTGGACAAGACCAAGGAGGAGAAGCAATACTCTAAATTCCTTGAGACCATGAAGGGAGTGAAAATCACCATCCCCATCTTGGATGCAGTGTTGCACATTCCCCTATATGCAAAGTTTTTCAAAGATCTGATCACAAGGAAGAGGAGTTTGGACAGCCCTGAGTTAGTAGCCTTGACAGAAGATTGCAGTGCTGTGATCTTGAACCACATGCCCAAGAAGCTGCAAGACCCTGGAAGTTTCAGCATTCCCTGTGTAGTGGGAAGAAAAACCTTCACAGCCCTTTGTGACTTAGGTTCCTCAGTGAGTGTGTTACCCTCTGCTGCAAGCCAGATTCAGCAGCTGGGAACGTTGAAGCCTACCCCAATGACACTCCAACTTGCTGATAGAACCTTGAGAAAACCAGTAGGAGTCCTTGAAGATGTGCCAGTCCAAGTTGGCAACTTTGCATATCCTGTGGACTTTGTTGTGCTAGAGATGGAAGACAATGCTGAATCAATGATTCTAGGCAGGCCATTCTTGGCAACTGCTGGTGCCATCATTGATGTCAAAGGTGGAACCCTCAAATTACAATTTGGATCAGAGCAAGCTGAATTCAGCATGAAACATGCCACTCACTTACCCAATGTTCCTGAACATTGCCATTCCATTGATGTTGTTGAAAGAAGTGTGCTAGAAACTTTGCCAGAACCTGAGCAAGAAGAGCCTGAAGCTCAAGTCTTTGTTACTGCTGAAACCACCAATGTACAGCAGCTCTGTGAAGTGAAAATTTGTGAAATTGTACCTGTGTCAAGTGCAAGAGAACCAGCTCATCTAGCTCACCATTCTGTTGTGGAGCTCAAAGAATTGCCTTCCCATCTGAAATACTCATTCTTGGAGAAGGAAAAGTTACACCCTGTGATTATTAGTTCTGCCCTTTCAAGTGAGCAAGAAGAAAGTCTTCTGTCTATTCTGAAGCTGTACAAGAATGTCATTGGATATTCCATTGATGACATCATTGGCATTAGTGAGAAAGTGTGTTCTCACAGGATCCACTTAGAAGAAGGCAGCAAGCCAACAAGAGAAGGACAGAGGAGACTAAACCCTGCTATGCAAGATGTAGTAAAGAAGGAAGTTCTGAAATTGTTAAAGGCTGGAATGATATACCCCATCTCTGACAGTGAGTGGGTGAGTCCTATCCACATTGTGCCCAAGAAAGGTGGCTACACTGTTGTTGAAAATGGAGAAGGAAGGCTCATGACCACAAGACCTGTTACAGGATGGAGGATGGTGAATGACTTCAGAAAATTGAACAAAGCTACAAGAAAAGATCACTTCCCTCTGCCATTCATGGACCAGATGCTAGAGAGACTTGCTGGCCAAAAGTACTACTGCTACCTTGATGGTTACTCTAGATTTCTGCAGATTCCAATCCACCCTTCTGACCAAGACAAGACCACATTCACCTGCCCATATGGAACCTTTGCTTACAAAAGGCTACCATTTGGCCTTTGCAATGCTCCAGGCACCTTCCAGAGATGCATGATGTCCATATTTTCTGATCACATTGAGAAGATTATGGAAGTTTTCATGGATGATTTCACTGTGTATGGAAAAGACTTCGAAGCCTGCTTGAAGAACCTCACCTTAGTCCTTCACAGATGCTCTGAGCAAAATTTGATTCTGAACTGGGAAAAATGTCACTTCCTTGTCTCTGAAGGCATTGTGTTGGGCCACCTTGTGTCTGCTAGAGGAATTGAGGTGGACAAGGCAAAGGTAGATGTGATTGCCAAGCTACCTCCTCCTGAAAATGTGAAGGGAATTCAAAGCTTCCTGGGCCATGCTGGCTTCTACAGGAGGTTTATCAAGAACTTCTCCTATCTTGCCAAGCCACTCACCAATCTCCTGAATCATGAAGTGAAGTTTGTGTTTGATGACACTTGTTTGCAAGCATTCAACCAATTGAAAGATGCTCTCATCACAGCCCCTGTTGTTCAACCTCCTGACTGGACACTGCCATTTGAACTTATGTGTGATGCAAGTGACTTTGCTGTTGGAGCAGTCCTTGGCCAGAGGAAAGACAAAGCTGTACATGTTATACATTATGCAAGCAAGACTTTGGATGATGCTCAGATCAATTACACCACCACAGAGAAGGAGCTGCTTGCTGTTGTGTTCTCATTTGATAAGTTTAGACCATACCTGGTTGGACACAAGTGCATTGTCTACACAGACCATGCAGCAATCAGATATTTAGTGAGCAAAAAGGATGCTAAACCAAGGCTCATCAGATGGATCCTTCTGCTCCAAGAGTTTGACATAGAAATTAGAGACAAGAAAGGGTCAGAGAAATCAGTTGCTGATCACTTGTCCAGAATCAACATTGATGAAAACAGAGAGATTCAAGACTTGATGCCAGGAGAACAGCTCATGGCAGTCAGTGCCACTTCACCTTGGTATGCTGACTTTGTGAACTTCCTAGCTTGTGATATTGTGCCAGCAGATCTCTCCTACCAGCAAAAGAAAAAATTCCTCCATGATGTCAAGAGTTACTATTGGGATGAACCTTTTCTGTACAAACATTGTGCTGATGGCATTGTGAGAAGGTGTGTTCCCTCTGATGAAAAAAGTGATGTGATGTTCCAATGCCATTCAGGATTGTATGGAGGACATGCTGGAGTGTTCAAGACTCAAGCCAAGATTTTGCAAGCTGGCTTCTTTTGGCCAAGTATGTTCAGAGATGTTCATGAGTACATAATGAAGTGTGATCCTTGTCAAAGAGCAGGAAAGATGTCAAAGAGAAATGAAATGCCCCAAACAGGAATCTTGGAAGTGGAATTGTTTGATGTTTGGGGAGTTGATTTTGTTGGACCCTTGCCATCTTCTCAAGGCTACAAGCATATTTTAGTTGCTGTTGACTATGTGTCAAAATGGGTTGAAGCCATTCCCACTGTTAATGCTGATGCCAAGGCAGTTTGTAGAATGTTCAAGACTGTCATTTTCCCAAGATTTGGAGTGCCAAGAGTTGTAATCAGTGATGGTGGTGCTCACTTCAACAATGACCAGTTTGAGAAGCTTCTGACCAAGTATGGAGTGAAGAATCACAGAGTGACAACTCCTTATCATCCGCAGCCAATGGCCAAGTGGAGTTGTCAAACAGGGAAATCAAGCAAATCTTGGAGAAAGTTGTGTCCAAGACCAGAGGAGATTGGTCAATGAAATTGCCCGACACTTTGTGGGCTTACAGGACAGCATACAAGACACCCATTGGCATGTCACCTTTCAGAATTATCTATGGCAAGGCTTGCCATCTGCCAGTCGAATTGGAGCACAGAGCGCATTGGGCAATCAGGAAGCTGAACTTGGACATTGGCAAAGCAGGAAACATGAGGAAACTGCAGTTGTGTGAGCTTGAAGAGCTCAGGAATGATTCCTATGAAAGTGCAAAGATTTACAAGGAGAAGACCAAGAAATGGCATGACTCCCACATTCTGAGAAGGGAATTCAAGGAAGGGCAGTCAGTGCTGGTGTATGATTCCAAGTTACACTTATTCTCTGGAAAGTTCAAGTCCAGATGGTTTGGCCCTTGTGTGATCAAGAGAGACCTCGGCCATGGTGCCTTTGAGGTTTATAGCTCAGCTGAGGGAACATTCAAAGTAAATGGCCAGAGGTTGAAGCACTACAGGATTGGAGATTTGATTGAAAACCAAGTTGAAGAAGATGATGAACCAGAGGATGGCTCCAATGCATCCTCTACCCATGCAAACCAGTGATGATGAAGCTATAGTCAAGCTAGTGACTTTAAACAAGCTCTCTTCCAGGAGGAAACCTGGTATCCCTTGTATCATATATTTCCCTTTCACCTTTTTATGTTTTTGCCTTGTGTGTTTGTTTCTTTTTGTTGTTTCAGTGATAACTTGGATGAGGAGAAAGATTGCTGTTGATTGACAAGGCAGAGAAGTAGGAAAACCATCAGGTGAACACTTTCCATTTCCACACATTTGTTAGAATCTGAATCAGAATATACTATACTATTGTTTGATCTTGTGTGAAGGTGCTCTGTTAAGAAACGAATCAAATTTTGTTGCTTGAACCTGAAAATATCACTTTGCATGCTGTGAAGAACTTTGCTTTGAATCTGCTTATAACTCTTGCAAATGCCTATTTTCAAAGCCAAGTTTCAAATCAGAACCTTTGTATGTCTCTACTCAAAGAACCTGTGAAACATCAGTATATTTGTTAATTGCCCTAAGAATGAAGTTCATGATCCATTTCTTAGCCCCTAACCAATTACATCTGTTGCATTTTTTGCATTAGCAAACATGATCTCTGGATTGTGATTTGTGAAGCACTAACATACTAACAGGAAGGAAAAAGTTTAGCATTAGCAACCATGATCTCTGGATTGTGGTGTGTGAAGCACTAACCTGATGATGCTAAGTAAAACTTGTTGTAAATATCCAAAGCACTAGCACCTATGATCCTGGGATTGTAGTGTGTGAAGCACTAACTAAGTTGACTCATCAAGCTAAGTTACTAACTGACTAACTTGTCTATGCATTAGCCTATTATGTTCCTGGGAACTGTAATAGGTGAAGCACTAATTTTGCATTACATATTGGGCTATGTACTGGATCTTGAGTTTTCAATTTCAGAGTCAATTACTTTATACTCATGTGTCCATGTTGTTTGATCTAGACATACTCAAATTCTCTTGTGAAACTTGTTTTTGAATTGGCAATTGCAAGATTTATCTGCATTGAGTCAGCAATGTCCCTCATCATGCTCTGTTACATCTTATTTGGTACAATGCACCATTCTTTACTTGAGGACAAGCAAAGGTTTTGGTCTGGGGGTTTTGATCACTCTAAGATTTACACATATATCTGAACCTTGCAACCATAAAACTTGTCTGTTTCACCTCATTTCTACCAGTGTTGCACCAACATTTTACATCATTTGATCCTTTGTCACAGATCAGTGCGCTAAGGCACTTAATTCTACAAGTCAGAGCAATTCAAACATCAGACCAAGCCACCAGGAATGGAGGAGTACATCTTGAGGAGCAAGAAAGAAGCCAACGGCAGAAGCAGGCTGGTACGGCACAAGAAGACAGGAAAAACGGAAAAGTAGACTAGCAGCTGCCGCCATCTTTTTCCCTCTACTCCTCTACGCTGCAGCATATACACCATCGCCACACAGCCACTCCATCTATCCATCGCCACACAGCCACTCCATCTATCCATCGCCACACAGCCACTCCATCCATCCATCGCCACACAGCCACTCCATCCATCCATTGCCACACAGCCACTCCATCCATCCACCACTCAACCAAAACCTTCCTCCTCCATAGTCCAACACACCGAAAACCTTCACCTTTTCCACCCACTTTTCCCTCTACTCCTCTGCTGAAACAAGAACAGATCGACGGCGCAACCAGGAACACCATGAACAACACCAAGAACACCTCCAAGAACGTCAAGATGGACAAGGCTCGAAGGATCTGAAGGCCAAGCTCTTCCTCATCCCTCTTCATCCTCTGCCACGACAGCAACATCTCTGCCTTCTCCAATTTCTCTGCCACGGCAAGCCTTCGGTGACCAACAACAACCTCTCTTCCTTTCCCTCATGCTCTGTGATCTGTTGTGTTGATCTTGCGTTGTAAAACAGTTTGAACCTTGTCCTGGATCTTTGCTATGGTTTGAGTGACACACTCCATTGTAAACTCCAAGATTACTGTGATTTCTGTGTTGCATCTGCCTGATCTGTTAGGTGCAAGACTAGCCTCTGCATCTAGTCCCAAAAATGCATCCCTGCCTCACTTGCTCGTTTGTCCTTTGTTTCCTTGCCTGACAAACAAGAAACATTGGATTTGTTATGTTAAAAACTTCCAACCTAAAATTCTCTATTACTTTCCTGTTTACAACACCAAAAACCCCACTTTTCTGCTTAGCTTCTGGAAATTAGGAAATAGTCTCATTTGTGTTGATCCCTGTGGAGACGACTAGAAAAACCCCCCTATAATCTCAACTAGATCAATATCATCGACGTAGACTTCGATGTTGCGACTGATCTGTTCCTTCAGGCACACCTGCATGCACCATTGATAGGTGGCTCCCGCATTCTTGAGCCCGAAGGTCATCGTCATGTAGCAGTACACCCCGTGCGGGGTGATGAACTCCGTCTTGTCTTCGTCCTCCACCTTCAGCCTTATCTGGTTGTACCCAGAGTGCGCGTCGAGGAACGAAAGGCGTTCGCACCCCGCGGTAGAATCAATGATCTGGTCAATTCGGGGCAGAGGGAAGTAATCTTTCGGGCAGTGCTTGTTCAGCGCCGTGAAGTCGATGCACATCCTGTAGATCTTGGTGTCCTTCTTTTCCACCATGACCGGTGGTGAAAGCCATGTGGCTTCCTTGATTTCTCTGATGAACTTGGCCTCGAGGAGGCGATTGATTTCTTCACCCATTGACCGGGCCTTTTCTGGATTATACCGGCGCATGGATTGCTTGATTGGCTTCGCGTTCGGAAAGATCTTGAGCTCATGCTCGGCGAGTTCCCTAGGGATGCCTGGCATATCTGCTGGACACCAGGCGAACATCCTCCAGTGCTCACGGAGGAACCCGATGAGCGCGCTTTCCTATGCGGGAGAGAGAGAATTCGACACCCACGCTGTCTTGGTTGGATCTATCGGGTGGATCTGGTGCTCTCGAGTGTCTTTGCTGGCGTTGAACGAAAATTCTGGGGCGTTCTGCTGTGCCGGTGGATCGATGTCCATGTTGGTGGCCTCCCTAATATGATGGAGCTCCTCATGCACTCCAAATGTCTGGGACATGCTGTTGAAGTCTTTGTTGCAATTTTCAGAGCGGGCAAAGCTACCGCTGATCGTCAGTGGTCCTTGATTAATGGGCATCCACAGCTTGAGGTAAGCGTAGTGTGGAACCGCCATGAATCGGGTGAATGCTGGTCATCCGAGAATAGCGTGATACTGTGAGGGCCAATCGACGACCTCGAACTCAATCTTCTCCTTCCTGAATTTTGATGGAGTACCGAAGATGACGTCCAAGTGTATTGCCCCCAATGGGTACGTCGGCTTCCCTGGGACTATTCCGTGTAAAGACGTCTCTGTCGGCAAGAGGTTGTTCATCGGGATCTTGATCTTTCGCAATGTGTCTGCATAGATGAGGTTCAGACTACTCCCTCCATCCATGAACACTTTCTTCGAGGTGAAACCTCCTATCTACGCCTCGAGGACCAAGGCGTGGTGTCCCGGGCGCGGGACCTTCGGTGGGTGATCTGACCGGTCAAAACCAATTGGGTGTTCTGACCAGTTCAGGTATTTGGGCGTGGCAGGTGGTGCGTGTTCAGCATGGAAAACCTCCCTTGCACGCTTCCGCTGGACTTTGTTCACCGGGCGCCCTCTCTGAATCATGGGGATGAATCCTCGTGGTGGCAGGAATGCCTCCTCTTCGATAGTTGGCTGCCGTGGCTCAACATGCTGGATTGTAGCGGCTTGGTGGCCCTGCTGTACCATGCTCGCTGGCGGATTAGGTGGTGGTGGTGGAGCGTTGTAAGCTATCGCACCGGCCACCGATTACTCAGTTTGCATCCTCTCCTGAAGTGCTCGACTGAGGCGAAGGAATTCCTTGCACTCGATGAGAAGATGAGCGGGTCTTCGGATTCCATCTTTATCGAGGTACGTGTGTCTTGTGCACCCCCCATCGAGCATCTCTTCCGCTGACAACTGTGGCTGATCGCGTCGTTGGCGCCACTCCGTTCTTGGCTTCGAATCGGGGCCAGCGCTCCTGCTGCTACTGCCATAGTAGTTGTTTCCTCATCGCGCCCCATCATGATTATCATCACAGTCCTCGTGCACGTAGCCTGCTACTACCATGTCCGGGGCGTCTGCGTCATCGTAGCAGTTCCGACGACCTTTCTTTCGGGAGCTATTGTGAAACTGGTCTTTCGCATCGACATCACGCTCCGCTGATCGTCGGCGGCTTCTAGGTGCCGCGATCGAATCTTCTCCATCAGCCCATTCGTTCGCTAAGCTCATGAGATGGTCGACGGTCTTTGGCTTGCAGCGCCCTAGCTCCTCTTTGAAGTCCCGCCGAATAAGACCATCCCGAAAGGCATCGATGGCCCTCTCAGGCAAGATATTTTCCGCCATGTTGCGGAGACTGATCCATCGTGAGATGTATGACCTCAGATTTTCTCCAGTCCTTTGTACGCACAAGCGTAACTCTTCAAACGATGTGGGCCATCGCAAGGTACCTCGAAAGTTGGCGATAAAGGCTTGCCGAAACTCTTCCCAAGAGCGGATGCTGTCCGGAGCAAGGTTATTCAGCCATGCCCTAGCATTGTCCTTTAGGTGCAATGATAGCAACTGGAGAGCATTGTCTCTGGATCCACCGCCGATGGTGACGGTGGTCATGAAATCATCGAGCCAAATTCAAGGGTCCTGCTGCCCATTGAACTTGACTACACCATCGCTGAGCTTGATCCCTTTCGGCAATGGTGTGGAACGGATCAGGAGACTAAAGCACTCCGCTCCGCATAGCCCATCGTGATTACTGGCGAACGCCTCCAGATCACGTTCCTCCTCAAAGTGACGGGCCTCACGTCGCGCACGCCCGTTGTCAACTCTATTCTGAGCCAAGCCATATCGAAGCTCTCCATTGATAGGTT
This sequence comes from Dactylis glomerata, assembly GCA_007115705.1. Taxonomy (NCBI): domain Eukaryota; kingdom Viridiplantae; phylum Streptophyta; class Magnoliopsida; order Poales; family Poaceae; genus Dactylis; species Dactylis glomerata. Next base: position 62,341 of record QXEO01002055.1, on the reverse strand, counting down.
CCACCCCTTGAGTCCTAGGCACGACTGCTGGCGCTGCTACTGGGTGTCTGGACTATTTGACCGGCGGGATGGCCCTTCTCGGCGCCGTTTCGCGCTCTTGGTTAGCTGTGCCTTGAAGCACCCTAACTCCTTCGAGCGCCAGATTTCGCAAGTGCCTCATATGCTTGTCGTCGTTGGCTGCGTTTGCAGCAATGTATGCTGCTGTTGCCATGATCGCAGCTTCCTTGGTCTTGGGTAGCAGATCTGCTTCATTAAACTCCGCTTCCAAGTTTCGGGCGACATTGTGCATATCGGCCCCCGGTGGGATATGCGACCGTGTCCTATGTTGGACGCTTGACGAATAGTGGGACGATAGTTCGGCCCGCCTTCTGCTGGACGCGTCGGCCTCGTCTCTGCGTCGCTCCAAGATGCGCCTGTCGGCGTAGATCTGGTCCTTCTGCTCCTGGACGACGAACCGGAGCGCAGCTAGCTCCTGCGGGCTCGGGTTAGGGCCCATGTCTGCTTCACCCGCGTACACTCTCCTTGCGTACCAGATCTGTTCTTGTGTTATAAACTGTCGGCCGGTGTTTGACCGGTTTCGATCGTCGTTGGCTCTATTCTCGTTCCCATCTCCATGTGACGCCATCATGCAGTGTCCTCCGAACGGTGGGGTCGAGTCATCACTGATTTCGCCCAGCGCTGGAGGATAGGTGTCATCGTCCCTGAGGTAAGATTTGACCTCGATCATGAGGTCGGAGTAGTAATCGACCATGTACTCATTGCTTGATGTTGCAGATTCGCTCGAGTATGAGCTATCTGAATTTCCTATTTTCCCCTTAGCTTCGGGGTAGACGTCGTCGTCGTCGTCTGAGCATGTGTAGGGTCGTAGGGCGTGGTACGGAGCGTGAGGGCGTTGAGAGCCCGCTCGCACTCAGATATCGTCGGGTAGATAGCTGCAGTGCCTCCCTGAGGGTCTTCACAGCCGGCGATCTCGTGAGACAAGAAATCTCCGGCGCCCACGAAGTGGTACGCGTCGCAATCGGCGCAGTAGGCGGTGGTTGGGGATGGAGGTGGAGCTTCGAAATCGTTAAACCCTACTGATGGGGTCGAATCTTTCGGCCTTGGTTCCTCCTCCAGCGGCGCCGGCAGTGTGGTTGCTGAGGGATTGCCCTCGGTAACTGGTGATGTGCATGGGGCTGTCGCGGGCGGCATCAATTCACCGACGGAGATCAGCTCAGTGACTCCATCATTGTTCACGTGGAAGTTGAACAGTCCGAAGGCCATGTCGAAGCCTCCGGTGGTCGCCGAAACTGCTCCCGTCGTGCCTGAGGTTGGGTCGACAATGATCGTGGCCGGAATAAGCCTAGCGTCGCTTGGCGAAGCAATGCCGGTGACGGTCGATCCAGCGATGTCAACCTCCGGTTCCAGTGAGGTGGTGCTAATGATGCTCGGCACAGCGATGCCGACGGCGGTGTTGATGGCGAAGTCAATGTCGATCTTGTCGTTGGTGTCGATGACGGCCGGCACAGCGTTGACGGCGGCGGCGTCGATGACGGAGTCGATGTCGATCTTGTCGTTGGTGTCAATGACGGCCGGCACAACAATGACGGCGGCGGCGTCGATGGCGGAGTCGATGTCGATCTTGTCGTTGGTGTTGACGTCGATGGCGGAGTCGACGTCGATGGCGGAGTCAACGTCGGGCAGCGATGTAGAGATGATGGTCATGGCTGATGCCGGGCAGCCGAATCTTGTCGTTGCGATGAGGTTGTCGATGGTTGGTGAAGGAGCCGGCGAATCCATAGATCCAGATCCCGTCGGCGCCAATTGACGAGGTTCTAACTCGGCAATGCCCATGCTTGAGGGCTTTCGATCTATGGAGTGCATTGTGGGATCCGGCGTACTCGATGGCGATCAGACGAAAGCAAAGGAACACGAGGTTTTACCCAGGTTCGACCCCCTTGGTAGGGTAATGACCTACGTCCTGCTTGTCTGACTTTTATTGATGGGGTGGCTACAATGGAGGTGTTACAATGGTGGCGTAGACTGGATCTAGCCGAGGCAGAGAGCTCTAAGTATTGAGCGCTCCGGCGTGAGGTGGTGAAAAAGTGTCTAGGGTTTCGGGACCTCCCTCCCAGCCTTTTATATGCGAAGGCTGGGTCTCAGGATTGTCCCTCAAGAAAAATACAGATTGGATCGGTTTCGAATAAGCCCTAGCCGAAGACTAATCCAATTTGGACTCCTCGAATCCTTGCTTGCACGCAAAGTGTAGCTCCTGGGCCGCGTCTAGCCGCCGTCCTTATGGGCCTTGCAATTCCTTTGACAGTAATCTCCCCTGGGACGAAAACCAGGTAGGCGAATATCGAGGGCCTATTTGTCATTCCTTTGTCAGCGATAGTCCCTCTAAGAAGCTAGCTACGGAGGGATGGCTTCGCATAGCTAGTTAGCAGGCTGAGGTCTCGTTCGTTAATGGAATTAACTAGACAAATCGCTCCACCAACTAAGAACGGCCATGCACCACCACCCATAGAATCAAGAAAGAGCTCTCAGTCTGACAATCCTTGCTATGTCTGGACCTGGTAAGTGACCCCGTGTTGAGTCAAATTAAGCCGCAGGCTCCACGCCTGGTGGTGCCCTTCCGTCAATTCCTTTAAGTTTCAGCCTTGCGACCATACTCCCCCCGGAACCTAAAGACTTTGATTTTTCATAAGGTGCTGGTGGAGTCCTATAAGCAACATCCGCCGATCCCTGGTCGGCATCGTTTTTGGTTGAGACTAGGACAGTATCTGATCGTCTTCAAGCCCCCAACTTTCGTTCTTGATTAATGAAAACATCCTTGGCAAATGCTTTCGCAGTTGATCGTCTTTCATAAATCCAAGAATTTCACCTCTGACTATGAAATACGAATGCCCCCGACTGTCCCTATTAATCATTACTCCGATCCCAAAGGCCAACACAATAGGACCGGAATCTTATGATGTTATCCCATGCTTATGTATCCAGAGCGATGGCTTGCTTTGAGCACTCTAATTTCTTCAAAGTAACGATGCCGGAGGCACGACCCGGCCAATTAAGGCTAGGAGCGCATCGCCGGCTGAAGGGTCGAGTAGGTCAGTGCTCGCCGTGAGGCGGACCGGCCGACCTGGCCCAAAGTCCAACTACGAGCTTTTTAACTGCAACAACTTAAATATACGCTATTGGAGCTGGAATTACCACGACTGCTGGCACCAGACTTGCCCTCCAACGGATCGTCGTTAAGGGATTTAGATTGTACTCATTCCAATTACCAGACACTAATGCGCCCGGTATTGTTATTTATTGTCACTACCTCCCCGTGTCAGGATTGGGTAATTTGCGCACCTGCTGCCTTCCTTGGATGTGGTAGCCGTTTCTCAGGCTCCCTCTCCGGAATCGAACCCTAATTCTCCGTCACCCGTCACCACCATGGTAGGCCCCTATCCTACCATCGAAAGTTGATAGGGCAGAAATTTGAATGATGCGTCGCCGGCACGAGGGCCGTGCGATCCGTCGAGTTATCATGAATCATCGGATCAGCGGGCAGAGCCCGCGTTAGCCTTTTATCTAATAAATGCGGCCCTCCAAGAAGTCGGGGTTTGTTGCACGTATTAGCTCTAGAATTGCTACGGTTATCCGAGTAGCACGTACCATCAGACAAACTATAACTGATTTAATGAGCCATTCGCAGTTTCACAGTTCAAATTGGTTCATACTTGCACATGCATGGCTTAATCTTTGAGACAAGCATATGACTACTGGCAGGATCAACCAGGTAGCACGTCCTCATTGACATCCAGCGTCGGTCTTTGCCCGCCCGTCCACGTGTTGGGCCAGGCTGAGGCGGAGGCCGAGCCGGTTGTCGAGAATCGAGCGCTAAACTCATCCTACTTGATTGAGGATCGGCACAGAATGTTGCATATCCTACCACTAACTGCGAAGAGGTAGAGGCAACACCTGTTCTGGGTGTTCTGAAATTCGGAGAGCAGCGTAAGGGTCGGGTCGAGGCAACCAAAAGGGCCATGAGCCTTTATCGTGAGCAATATCCAGGGCCAACGGCACACGCAAGGTTGCCTTGATAGTTCAGGCATGCAAGCATGCCAACACCACGAGGAAACGCTCCAAGCGCCGTTAGGCCGCAGCGGCACAACCTAAGGTGACCACCACGAGGCAACAATGTACGAATCGCCAATTCCCGTAGGATGGGTAAGAAAACGCAAGTATTTCAAAGGCAACAGCAGCGTAAGCCACACACAAATGACGAGACGCGGCGCCGGTAGTCGGCCGTATGAAGATGGGGGATCTACCGGCAGACACGGGTCCAAAACAGCTCATGCGCTCGCGTAGCCACAAATGGTCAATCCTACCAAACCGCTCCCCACGCAGAGCACGGTGAAATCGCTTGCATGTAGGAGTCCTGAGGTGTCCACAGCGCGCGGGTGCTGCCCCTGTGATGGTAACGTACCAGGGGCAACAGATTCTTGAAGGCAACCAGCATCATCCAACATCACCGCAGATGAGGAATTAGCGCTTTCTCTTTGGGCAACGGATTCTCAGAGGCAAGGAATTCTCATGAGACAACTAGCACGCTTCACCGATGTAAGCGACAGCAAACGCTCCGATCACCCGTTCCCTACGCATTTTCTGCCAATAGGGGCGGCATTACCGGACCAACGTACACGGAGAAGTCAACGGACCATTTTTGCCTACACATTTACTCCCACTCCGTACTCGGTTAAGCCACGCTTTGCGCAGAGCAGGTTCACCAATTTTAGCGACAGCACATATTAGGCTTTTGACCATGTTATCGCCATGAAACGCTCCGATCACCCGTTCCCTATGCATTTTCTGCTAATAGGGGCGGCATTACCGGACCAACGTACACGGAGAAGTCAACGGACCATTTTTGCCTACCATATGCCCCGTAAATCGGTTCTGCCGCGCATTTCCTGTTACGTTATCCGACGCTTGCATCCGCCACACAGGCGGGCAACGGGAATTTCCCCGTTGCAAGGGGCTGTTTATGACCGAAAACAGCCCCAGCGTGCATTTCCCGCCACGCTATCCGACGCTTGCATCCGCCACACAGGCGGGCAACGGGAGTTTTCCCGTTGCAAGGGGCTGTTTTTGACCGAAAACAGCCCCAGCATGCATTTCCAGCCACGCTATCCGACGAAGGCATCCGCCACACAGGCGGGCAACAGGAGTTTTCCCGTTGCCTGGGGCTGTTTTTGACCGAAAACAGCCCGAGCAGGTGATTAGCGTATTCCCCGTTACGCTATCCGACGAAGGCAGCCGCCAAATTGGCGGGCAACGGGTTTATTCCCGTTGCAAAGGGGTGTTTTTGACCAAAAACAGCCCCTCCCTCCGTCGTCACCAGGCCTTCGGGGGGCGCACCACCTCCCCCTAATATACCCGGGGAACTTAGCCCCCCCGGGACCCCTTCCCTTCAGCTTGGGAAGGAGGGGTACACTGTTATCATGCTCCCAGAAAGGCCTCTATATCTGCCCCGGCAGGGCTGTTCCACGACGCCCGTCCATTTTTTGCCCGTTTTCCAGTGTTTCGCTGTTCGGGGCTATGTTTCCACGCGTTTCCCAGGTTCACGACATGTCCGCGTCAAGTTAAGCGACGCTTGCCCATTTTCGCCCGTTGCTTAGCCGTTTTCTGGCGTTTCCGCTGTAACACGAGCCAAGGTACGCGTCCGCGTCAAGTTATCTGACGCTTGCCCGTTTTCGCCCGACGTCGCCTGTTTCCACGTTTGCGCCCGTCGCTTAGCCATTTTCACGTTTTCGCCCGTCGCTTAGCCCTTTTCAACCGTTTCCGCTGTAAAACAGGGCAACGTACGCGTCCGCGTCAAGTTATCCGACGCTTTCCCGTTTTCACCCGACGTCGCCCGTTTCCACGTTTTCGCCCGTCACTTAGCCGTTTTCGGGCGTTTCCGTTGTACCACGGTGCAACGTACGCGTCCGCGTCAAGTTATCCGACGTTTGCACCCGTCGCTTAGCCGTTTCCACGTTTTCGCCCATCGCTTAGTTGTTTATTAGGCGTTTCCGCTGTACCACGGTGCAACGTACGCGTCCACTTCAAGTTATCCGACGTTTGCGCCCGTCGCTTAGCCGTTTCCATGTTTTCGCCGGTCTCTTAGCCGTTTTAAAGCGTTTCCGCTTTAACACGGTGCAACGTCCGCATCAAGTTAAGCGACGCCTTCCCGTTTTCACCCGACGTCGCCCGTTTCCACGTTTTCGCCCGTCGCTTAGCCGTTTTCAGGCGTTTCCGCTGTAACACAGTGCAAGGTACGTGTCCGCGTCAAGTTATCCGACGTTTACGCCCGTCGCTTAGCCGTTTCCACGTTTTCGCCAGTCGCTTAGCCGTTTTCAAGCGTTTCGACTGTAACACGGTGCAACGTCCGCGTCAAGTTAAGCGACGCCTTCCCGTTTTCACCCGACGTCGCCCGTTTCCACGTTTTCGCCTGTCACTTAGCCGTTTTCAGGCGTTTCCGCTATAACACGGTGCAAGGTACGTGTCCGCGTCAGGTTATCCGACGTTTGTGGCCGACGCTTAGCACTTTCCACGTTTTCGCCCGTCGCTGAGCTGTTTTCTAGCGTTTCCGCTGTAACACGGTGCAACGTACGCGTCAAGTTAAGCGACGCCTTCCCGTTTTCACCCGACGTCGCCCGTTTCCATGTTTTCGCCCATCGCTTAGCTGTTTTCAGGCGTTTCAGCTGTAACACGGTGCAAGGTACGTGTCCGCATTAGGTTATCGGATGTTTGCGCCCGGCGCTTAGCAGTTTCCAGGTTTTTGCCCGTCGCTTAGCCTTTTTCAAGGCGTTTCCGCTATAACACGGGGTAACGTACGTGTCCGCGCAAGTTAAGCGACGCCTTCCTGTTTTAACCCGACGTTGCCAGTTTCCACATTTTTGCCCATCGCTTAGCCGTTTTCGGGCCTTTCCGCTATACCACCGTGCAACGTACGTGTCCGCGTCAAGTTATCCAACGTTTGCGCCCGTCGCTTAGCTGTTTCCACGTTTTCACCAGTCGCATAGCCGTTTTCAAGCGTTTCCGCTATAACACGGTGCAACGTCCGCGTCCGCGTCAAGTTAAGCGACGCCTTCCCATTTCAACCCGACGTTGCCAGTTTCCACATTTTCGCCCGTCGCTTAGCCGTTTTCGGGCGTTTCTGCTGTACCACGGTGCAAGGTACGTGTCCGCGTCAAGTTATCCCACGTTTGCGCCCGTCGCTTAGCCGTTTCCACATTTTCGCGAGTCGCTTAGCCTTTTTCAGGCGTTTCCGCTGTAACACCGTGCAAGGTACGTGTCCGTGTCAAGTTATCCGACGCTTGCCCGTTTTCA
>QXEO01002055.1:0-47500 GCA_007115705.1 Dactylis glomerata | reverse complement strand
GCCCTGAACCTAGGTAAAGCTCAGTGCCTCTCTCTGCAGTGCGTAGTGCGTTCGATAGCTCGAGACTTCCGTCACCGTGCTTCGTTGCGATCCTAGATCTCACACGTTCAGCCCCCTGCGTTCGAATCTTTGGGTCCGTCGCGTGGTACCCCATGTTCTTGCGACACAAAATCCATCGACATTTGGCACGCCAGGTAGGGGGCTGTGGTGTGTCTTCTTCTAGATCTGCTTCGACATGAGTGACGATCGTCGTCGTCGTCTTCGCCTTCGCGCTGTCTACGCGAGCCGTCGCCGAGATTGTCTTCAGGTTCTTGATGGCCTGGAAGCCATTGGAGAGGGTGTGCCGGCGCCCGGCGACCTCGGCTTCGAGGGCTTCGCGGCGCTCGATGGGCCGCTTCGCCGCGCGACATGGCCGTCTTGCTTCCGGCCGGAGACCGGGGTGCGTTACAACGGAACCTCTGATCCCATGGAGTTCTTGCAGCATTACGCGGCCGCCATATGGTCAGCGGGAGGAGACAGGCGCGTCATGGCCGGTTGGTTCATGATGGCAACAAAGGGAGAGCCTCGTCGGTGGCTCTACGGGCTGCCTCCAAGATCCATCTCATCCTGGAGGGACCTCTGCGAGCGCTTCCTCGACAGATACGCACCCCTGGGACCTGAGCCAGAGGACGCGTAGGCCTACACAGTCCTCGATGGCCCCATCCCCAGGTGCCTGAAGATTGGGCAGGGGGGCTTAAGGGACGTCACCCCTTTGCCTTCGGCTTAGGAAACGGAGCTCTTCGTCTGCGCAAGGAACAAAGTGTAACGGCAATCTCACTCGCCATTAAGCTTTTCTATTTCTGTGAAAACCGCCTGGAATCGTGAGTCTTGGCTCCACCAGCCTCGCAATTTTAGCTAACCGCGACTTAGCGCGAACGTGAGTTTTCGCTCAACTGCCTTTCAAGAAAGAGCCGGAGCACGGTGTCCGCGCTGGGGCCTTCGCCCGGAAAACAGCAGGCCCGCAAAACCCAGAACGGATCGAGCTCTGACTAGGGAAGGGACCCGCAACAGTCATCTCATACGATCCATGGTGCTCTCTCCTCTCGAGCGACGCTCGAATGAAAGCGCATGAGCGCGTGGGGGTCGCACAATTCGTGCCTATTTCTTCAAATACTCTGCTGTCCTTGTCTGCGGCCTTGTGTTTCTTCTCCTGGAATCGCCTTTGTTGTGTTTGAACGCCAGGGGGGCTGCAGGGAAATAGTCCTGTGTGCCATTACAGTCACCTCTGGAGCGCCAGCGCCCGCTAGCCTTGCACCACGAGCTGCATACTAAGCGTTAGGCTGCTGTCCCGCTCGGAGGCTGACCCCTGAACGGCGTAGAGCATTCCCCAGACAAAGACGAGACAAGGAAAAATGTGCAAGGGTGCAAATGAGGACAATTTGGCGAACGACGCCTTAAGTACGGTTACAACTTAAACTGGCCCAGCAGGGCAATGTCTGACAGCTGCCAAGTGTGCAGCTAACCTAGTTCTTCTGGAGGAGGTCTAGGAGGAGCTTACTGGGCGACCGCAGCGTCGCCCTCGTCGTCGCCGGCGCCTTGGCTGGAGCCTGAGGACGCCTCTCCGCTGGACTCCGACGCTCCGTCGCCTTCCTCCCCAGCCTCCCCGCTGCCGGACTCCCCGGAGCCGGAGGTGTCGCCGCTGGAGGAGCTCTCCTGGTCCGCGGCAGCGGGTGCTCCAGGGCGGGCGTAGATGGCCTGCAGCCATCGCAGGGCATTCTCCACCCGCTCTGCCCTGGTCACCGCCGCGCGGTCGGGAGTTCCCGGCAGAGGAGGCGACGGCCTCCGCAGTACCTCTTCCAGGTTGAGGTCGGGGCGGAGGCGCTGGAGGTTGGTGAAGATTCGTGTCCCCGCGAGCCCCAGCAGCTCTCGGCACTCGGCGTCGATGAGCTCCAGTACCTTCGCCGACACACCGTCCAGCTGTTCAGCCAGCTGGCTGAAGAAGAGCAAGATCGACCCGTCGTCCTCAGGGACGGTGGGCAGGTTCAGCCCGTGGATGCCCAGGCGGTGCGCCGCCGCCATGACGCGGGCTGAGAACCCGCGGAACATCTGCACCCACTGCTTCGCAGCATGCGCGCCTCCTCTTCGGAGTCCCTAGCCTCCTGGAGCTCCCTGGAGGTCTCCACGCCCTGCAGGACCGACACCAAGTTCTCCTCCTCAAGCCTCTGCACGTCGCGCTGGAGCGAGGCGATGGTGGCGTCGGCTTCAGCAAGGGCGCGCTCAGCGCCCCGGTGCACCTCATGCGCCCCCTTCAGTTTGGTCTCCAGGTCGCGGACCTGGTGCTCTAGGGTCTCGCGCCCCCGCTTGTACCTCACCAGGGCGTCGTCGGTCTTGGAGCGAAAGTCCACGCGGCACGCCTCGGTGAACTCGGCGCGCCTCCGCTCAAACTCCTGCTCCATGCTGACCTGTCGCTGGTTCAGCATGTGGTCCATCCTTCCCTGAAGGGAATCCTCGCGCTGGTTCAGCGCCTCTTGGTGCCGGGTCAGCTCAGCGGTGGACTGGCTGACCATTGCCTCTCGGCTCTCGAGGGCCTCTCGCTCCCTGTTGAGCCGATCCTCGAGGGCATGGAGCTGCTCCTCTCGGAGGCAGAGTCCCCGCTCGTGCTCGCGAGCCTCTGTCTCTCGGACAGCAAGCCCAGCCTCTTGCAGGATCAAGCTCTCCGCCCTGGAGTCAGCGCTCTCCTCGCGGGCATGGAGGAGGGCCTCTCGGTCCTCGACTTCATCCAGCCTCTACTGGGCGTTGGTGAGAAGGCCATCGGCATTTGTCCTGGCCTGGTCCAGGAGGTGCTGAGCTGCCCGCTTGGCCTCCTCCCTAGCCAAGGCTAGGTTGGGAGGCCCCACAGTGGGGGGGATCTTCTGGCGCGCCTCGGAGATGATCTCCATGGCCTCGTGGTGCGCCCTGGCCAGGACCCCCCTCGCCGACTCCCTGGCATTCGCCAGAGCTTCTTCGGCCTCCTCGACCGCGCTGGCGCGGATCTCCTCCGCCTCCTTCCTCGCCTGCTCGCGGCGCTCGGCGGCACGCTGGTCCAGGAGATGGCATCTCTCCGTGGCTTGGTGCAGGAGGGCCCAGCCCTCGTCGATGCACGCCTCCTCAGCGGTGCGCGCCCTGACGACCTCGTCCCGAAGGGCGCCGGTCATGGCTGCGAGCACCCCCGCCCATGGGTCAGCGGCGTGGGGCTCGGCTGCGATCCTTGCGGGTCTCCCCAGGATCTCTGGTAGGGGAGGCGATGGAGCTCTGGAGGGCCCCGGCCCAGTGGAGGCCGTCCTCCTCTCGCCGCGCGGCTCGGGGGCTGCCCTCATGCCGGACGGCGCGGCCGTCGAGGGCGCCTCCGGGGTGGTGGTGATGTTGCCTACAGCGGGGGCAGCCGCAGCTGCCCCCGTGGTCTCTGGTGTGCCCCCTACGCTAGGGGGCTCGGTCGTGCTGGGAGCCGAAACGGCTCCCGGGGCGGACTGCGCGTCCATAGACGCACGGTCCTCTTCTCCGGCGGCGCAAGGCGGCCCGGCGTGGCCTGACCAGTCTTCCTCTTCCTCCTCCTCTTCTTCTCTTCCTTCTTCTCCTCAGCATCCCTGGAGATGAAAAGGGGGAATGAGGTTAGGGGAAAGGTAAGACGAAAGGTAAAAGTCTTTGTGCAGGAACACTCATGAGGCGTCCCGCTCCACCCATCCTCTTTTGCTCGGGAGGGAGGAAGGTGGTGGCGGGGGCGCGGAGGATTCGCCCGCCGGCTTCTTCCTTTGGGAGGCCCCTGCCTCAGGTTGCCGGCTGGCACGTTCATCATTAAACTTGGAGCGGCGCTCCGCCTCTAGGCGGGCTTGGCGCCCCTCCTCCTCCAGGTCTCGCGAGGAGGACGCGTCAGCGTCTCCCCTGGTGGGCTGGTCCGGCAAGGAGGAGTCATCGTCGGAGGAATCTGAGAGCACCACAGTGCCCTTAGGACGCCTCCGGCAGACCAGTCGCTCACCGGACTCCGCGTCGTCGTCGTCGTCATCATCTCCAGAGGCTGTGGGCCCTATTCCCCTTGCTGCCGAGTCCTGCTCCGAGCTGGCTGCAGGTGCGCTTGGGAGGGGACCAGGCACGACGCCGTCGGCAAGGAACGGGCCCCAGGCGTTGAACTTCAAGATCCCCGCCATGACGCGGCTGGTCTCCCGAGCGCCCAGATTGTAGATTGGCAAGGCATTGCGCGGGATGGCGGGAATGGCGACTGAAGAGAAGAAGGCTCTTATTACCTCCTCCCGAGCGTCGGCGTTGAGCTCGCTGACGTGGAGCCTGAGGTCGTCCTCGGCCCTGTGCCTCCATATCTCCCGACGGTGGTCCTGCAGGGGGGCAATGCGTCGGGTGATGAACTCCACCCCGACCATGGTCCCTGTGACGCCGGCCTCCCGGAGATCTCAGATTCGCGGGCGGAGCGTCCTCAGTGCTTCTTCAGGAAGGGCCTCGCTGGCCCAGGTGGTGAGCTTGACGGGAGGGATCCCGGTGACGAGGAAGAGCTCCGATTCTTCGAGGATGTCGATGAAGAACCAGCGGCTCCGAAAGTCTTCAACTTTCTTCATCCACTTCAAGTCGATGAAGTCGCCCTCCGTTCCGGCGGTGGCGATGAAGGAGACGCATCCGGAACTCTGGTTCAGCCCAGAGGACCGGAGGGAGAAGAGGTGGCGGAAGTACGCCACCGACAGCTTGATGCCGATCCAGGCCTCGCAGGCGTAGGCGAAGACCGCCAGCAAGGTGACGGACTTGGGATGCAGGTGGATGGCCTGGATCCCGTAAGTCTCCAGGATCGCTAGGAAGAAGGGGGAGAATGGCGGCAACAGGCCGGCGAAGACGGAGAAGAGGAAGAAAGGCTGCGCCGTCGGGGGCAGAGTGTCCCGCGGCGCGCAGCCGTGCCAGATGACGGTCTGGAGCTCGCGGCTGCTCTTGATTCGGGAGTCGAGCAGGGGCGCCGCCGGCCGCGGCACAGCGGCGGAAGACCTCGCCGCTCCAACGGCCCTGCGCGGTGCCATGGATCCGGGCGGGGGCGAGTCGCAGCGAGAAGATTGGAGGCTGGGAAGATTTGGATGCGCAAGATCTTCAGGAGGGAGGTGGCGGCGGCGATGTGCTATGGGAAAGTGGAAGGAGCCTTCTCTGCCAAGCTTTTAAGGGGACAGCCAGGGCGTGGTTTCCGAAGCGTCGGCCTCGACGCGACGGTTCGAAAAACGCCCGTTACCCCGCCCACTACGCACGATCTCCACGCCGCTTCTCTTCGCCAACTGCAAGGGCACCACGTGCCCACGACCTCCGCTTCTTCACATGGTCCTCTGACCGCGCGGTTGACGCGTGCCGTTGGAGGGCCCAGCAGCTTCGGGGGCCCCCGGCCCTTCGCTTCCTCAAGAGGGCGCGTTCGCGGGCCGGGCTCCCGGGGGCTACTGTCGGTGTTCTGGATACCGGGGTATCCCGGTCCACCTGCTCCTGGGCCCCGTCATCGGCCCATCTTCAGCCCAGGGGAGAATCAATGACCCAAGCTATAGAGAAGACCCTCACGAGGAGGCGCCTCGTGAGGAGAACGACGGAGGAAAACGCTAAGGACCAGAAGACCTCCTCACGAGCCCCCACTGGTGAGGAGAGAGACCAAGTCCACGCCAGCTCAGCACGTTGGCGTGCGGGGCAAGAAGACGAAGGACAGAAGACCGCGTACCGCCCACGCTACCCCCGACAGGGAGGAGACCAACTTTCGCTGTGCCTGCCCAAAGCGGCACAGTGGTTGTTGGCGACCCCCCTAAAAATAGCGTGGACGGTGCAGGGCGCCAGAGGAAGACATCAGCTTCCTCCACCCACTCCTGTGGACCGGCGCCACTACCCTACGAAGACCATGTCTACAGAAGAGTGTAGTCTACAGCTGTCCACCCTCCTTGGCCGTGTGTGTGGCAACCCCTTCCCCAAGACGATAAGGGGAAGGAGGACCTTGGCGCTATAAAAGGAGGGGAGGCCACCCCTTAGATGGAATCTGATCTTCTCTAAGTTGCTAGCTGGACACGCAGGTTCTTCAACCTCTGGCCAGCTAGAACTCTGTAACCAAGACCTTGTACTCCTCGCGAGGTGTCGCGTTGCAATACAAGAAGGCAGGAAGTAGGGGTTTTACCTCACCACGAGGGCCCTCAACCTGGGTAAAGCTCGGCGCCTCTCTCTGCAGTGCGTAGTGCGTTCGACAGCTTGAGACTTCTGTCACTGTGCTTCGTTGTGATCCTAGATCTCACACGTTCAGCCCCCTGCGTTCGAATCTTTGGGTCCATCGCGTGGTACCCCGTGTTCTTGCGACACGAAATCCATCGACAATTACGGGTGCGCGGTCTATTTTGGTCAGGGTCACGACAATGATCCTTCCACGGGTTCACCTACGGAAACCTTGTTACGGCTTCTCCTTCCTCTAAATGATAAGGTTCAATGGACTTCCCACGATGTCGGGGGCGGCGAACCACCCCCGTTGCCGCGATCCGAACACTTCACCGGACCATTCCATCGGTAGGAGCGACGGGCGGTGTGTACAAAGGGCAGGGACGTAGTCAACACGAGCTGATGACTCGCGCTTACTAGGCATTCCTCGTTGAAGACCAACAATTGCAATGATCTATCCCCATCATGATGAAATTTCCCAAGATTACCCGGGCCTGTCGGCCAAGGCTATATACTCGTTGAATACATCAGTGTAGCGCGTGTGCGGCCCAGAACATCTAAGGGCATCACAGACCTGTTATTGCCTCAAACTTCCGTCGCCTAAACGGCGATAGTCCCTCTAAGAAGCTAGCTGCAGAGGGATGGCTCCGCATAGCTAGTTAGCAGGCTGAGGTCTCGTTCGTTAATGGAATTGGATGAGCTAGTTATGAACATAACCATGGCACAGTTTGTTAAAATGATCCCATATTGTGCATATGTGTGCCTCTTGGGATGGCAAACAATGTTCATTTTGGGTGTTTTCCTTTTCTTGGCATAAAAAGTTCATTTTTCATTTTCTTAGCGCCAAAAATGGGTTCTTTTGTGAAGCACCTACCAAACATATGTTTCAAAAATTTACCAACACATTTTTATAAAATATTATATCACATTTTATGCACAATTCACAAGTTGTTTGCTTGGGAAAGTTTTATAGACACCCCTCAAGAAATAGACAAATATCCGTTGATTCAAACTGAAGCGGGTCAAATTTGAACTACAGGTGCTTCATAATTTGCTCATTTTTTTCCAAAAAATCATTTTTAGATATGCAAGTACCTATTTCATCATATATCCATAAAGATTTTTTGCAAGATTCCATCCTGACCTAGGAACGGTCATGCCCACCGTTTTGCCGCATTTTGAAATCGACATAAGAAGTTCAAAAAAAATCAAAAAATGTGAAACCTTCGCGTTGTGTCATGTTATGTGACCTAGTTGCAAGGAAAAATAACAAACTTGTAATATTGAAAACATTTTGAAAAAGTGTTCACAAAAAATAGCTACCTTGTACGAAGTTTCATGGCTTTCAAGCCAGATGAGCTATTTATGGCCATAACCATGGCATAGTTTGTTAAAATGACTCCATATTGTGCAAATTTGTGCATATTGGTATGGCAAACAAATTTTCTTTGGGGAGTTTTAATTTTATTTGCACAAAAAATCATTTTTCATTTTCCTAATGCTAAAAATGGGTTTTTTTTTGTAAAGCACCTACCAAAAATATGCTTCAAAAATGGACCAGCACAATTTTGAATGATATTATATCATATTTTATGCACAATTCACAAGTTGTTTGCTTGGGAAAGTTTTATAGACACCCCTCATGAAATTGAAAAATATCTGTCGATTCAATTGGAAGCGGGTCAAATTTGAACTACAGGTGCTTCATAATTTGCTCATGTTTTTTTCCAAAAATCATTTTTAGATATGCAAGTACTTATTTCATCATAATCCATAAAGATTTTTGCAAGATTCCATCCCGACCTAGGAACAGTCACGCCCACCGTTTTGGCCGCATTTTGAAAACGACATAAGAAGTTCAATTTTTTTAAAAAAATACAAAACCTTCATGTTATGTCATGTTATGTGACCTAGTTGCTAGGAAAAATAACAAAATTATAGTATTGATAACATTTTGAAAAAGTGTTCACAAAAAATAGCTACCTTGTACGAAGTTTCAAGGCTTTCAAGCCAGATGAGCTAGTTATGGCCATAACCATGGCATAGTTAGTTAAAATGACTCCATATTGTGCAAATCTGTGCATATTGGTATGGCAAACAAATTTTATTTGGAGATTTTTAATTTTATTTGCACAAAAAAATCATTTTTCATTTTCTTAATGCTAAAAATGGGTTTTTTTGTGAAGCACCTACCAAAAATATGCTTCAAAAATGGACCACCACAATTTTAAATGATAGTATACCATATTTATGCACAATTTACCATTTTTTGCATGGAATTTTTTTTCTAGGCACCCCTCAAGAAATTGATAAAATTCTGTCGATTCAGCTGGAAGCGGGTAAAATTTTTACTACAGGTGCTTCATAGTTTGCTCATGATTTTTTCCAAAAATCATTTTTAGATGCAAAAGTATCTATTTCATTAGAGATCCATAAATAGTTTTGCAATATTCTATATCGTCCTAGGATCGGTCACGCCCGCCATTTTGACTGCATTTTAAATACTCCATACTGACATTTTAGTGATTACAAATTTTGTTTTTAATTTTGTTTTGTGGAGAAAAAGATTTGATGTAATTATATATGTAATAAACAGAATTTACAAAGTTTATTTGAATTTATTTGGCCTTGTCTTGAATCTTCTTCAACTCTTTTATATTAAAATTTTAAAAGAAATGGAAAAGACAAAGAGGAGAAAAAACATCACCAAGAGCCTTTATTTACATCGGCCCAAGTCATATGCACAGCAGCCCAAGTCATATGCACAGCGGCCTAGGCCCAACTAACCGCAAGCTTCTAATTAAAAGGGTGTAGAATGGGCTTCTATCACAAGGTCCGCTCTAGCCTAGTGGTTAGGAGACACGGATAGAAACCGGAGGTGTTGAGTTCGATCCCCGCCAGCTACGCGCTTGTGCGCCTATTTATTTTGCCACCCCGCTCGTGAGGCTGACCACTGGGACCCGCCCGTCAGGCCGCCCGTCAGGCTAGCTAATGGGACCCGCTCGTCAGGCCAGTGTTGGGACCTGCCTGTGGGACCTGGCTGTTGGACCCGCCTGTCAGGTTGGCTGTGGGATCCGCCCGTTAGAACTGCCGTGGGACCGGCCTACCAGGTCAGACCTGGCTGATGGGACCCGCTCGTCAGGCCAGTGTTGGGACCCGCCCGTGGGACCCATTGTCAGAGTCGATTAGTGGGACCTAGCTATCAGGTTGGTTGGTGGGATCTGGGTATCAGGCTGAAATTTACTAATTTAAATAGCCACGTAGACATGACACGTAGATGAATTGCTGAGGTGTCAGTCTAGTCATCCTGTTCTATCCAAAAAATATGATAACAACAGCATAATGACGATCTAAAATCATCGTAAGCGGCTCCGGATAAGGTTTGAAACTGCATGAGATAGGTTATGACGATTTAGTGCCCATTGGGTTATGACGTTTTTGGTTCAAATCGTCGTAATTTTTAGCGTTGATGGCCTCCCCAATTAGCCCATAACGATCTAGTACAAAATCATCACTATTTTATGACACTTTTCTCTGTGGTCATGAAGAATAGGTCACTAGTCAACACATTTCTTGTAGTGCCATGCAGTGTTTTTCCATTTTCTTGATTTTTTCTGAATTCCCTAGGCCCCCTTCCAGATCTAGGTCAAATTTATGGTGCCATTGATGTGTGCCAGATGGGGTGGGAACCATGGTTTGGTATTGGTTCTAGGGTCCCACACCCTCAGGGGACCTCCGTTTATTTTTCTCCAATTTTTCTGGTGTGCATTTCTTGTAGCCCCAGTTCAAAATTGGATTTAAATGGATTTATGGCAAAAAAATCATTATATGGCAGAAGGCCAAGATAATTCCTAAGCTCCTGGATGTGTCACCCCTAGTAGGTCCCCCACCCATGAAAATCAGAGTGGTGATGTTTTGCACATTGCCCTTGGTGGCCACTTCACAAAAAAGCACCTGTTTTGACCCCTTTGGCAACCTGAAAAAATGGAAAATGCATTTTTTATATGGAAACTGAAAAAACACTAGTTACAAAAGTTGTTGGGAATGCAAATATGCACATCTCCGCCAAAAATGGGACCATGGTTCCATAGTTTGCTATGGAACTTGCACAAACCATGGTCACCTGGCAAGGAAGACCAAGAGAACTCCTGCTTGGAAGCACCTCATTGTGAAAGAGTCCACCTGTGAACCCTTGGCATGCCATGTTTGGTATTTTTCCTAGGTGATGCATCACTCACCATGACACCATGCAGTGTTTTTCCATTTTTTGTTTGATTTTTTCTGAATTCGCTAGGCCCCCCTTCCAGATCTAGGTCAAACTCGCGGTGCCATCGATGTGTGTGAGGTGGGGTGGGAACCATGGTTTGGTCTTGGTTCTAGGGTCCCACACCCTCAGGGGACCTCCGTGTATTTTCCCCCAATTTTTCTGGTGTGCATTTATTGTAGCCCTAGTTCAAAATTGGATTTAAATGGATTTAGGGCATAAAAACTCATTATATGGCAGAAGGCCGAGATAATTCCTAAGCTCATGGATGTGTCACCCCTAGTAGGTCCCCCACCCATGAAAATTAGAGTGGTTATGTTTTGCACATTGCCCTTGGTGGCCACTTCACAAAAAAGCACCTGTTTTGACCCCTCCGGCCACCTGAAAAAATGGAAAATGCATTTTTTATGTGGAAACTGAAAAAACACTAGTTACAAAAGTTGTTGGGAATGCAAAGATGCACATCTCCACCAAAAATGGGACCGTGGTTCCATAGTTTGCTGTGAAACTTGCACAAACCATGGTCACCTGGCAAGGAAGACCAAGAGAACTCCTGCCTGGAAGCACCTCATTGTGAAAGACTCCACCTGTGAACCCTTGGCATGCCATGTTTGGTATTTTTCCTAGGTGATGCATCACTCACCATGACTCCATGCAGTGTTTTTCCATTTTTTTGATTTTTTCAGAATTCCCTAGGCCCCCCTTCGAGATCTAGGTCAAACTCGCGGTGCCATCGATATGTGCCAGGTGGGGTGGGAACCATGGTTTGGTCTTGGTTCTAGGGTCCCACACCCTTAGGGGACCTCCGTGTATTTTTTCCCCAATTTTCTGGTGTGCATTTCTTGTAGCCCCAGTTCAAAATTGGATTTAAATGGATTTAGGGCAAAAAAACTCATTATATGGCAGAAGGCCGAGATAATTCCTAAGCTCCTGGATGTGGCACCCCCTAGTAGGTACCCCACCCATGAAAATTAGAGTGGTGATGTTTAGCACATTGCCCTTGGTGGCCACTTTACAAAAAAGCACCTGTTTTGACCCCTCCGGCCACCTGAAAAATGGAAAATGCATTTTTTATGTGGAAACTGAAAAAACACTGGTTACAAAAGTTGTTGGGAATGCAAAGATGAACATCTCCACCAAAAATGGGACCATGGTTCCATAGTTTTCTATGGAACTTGCACAAACCATGGTCACCTGGCAAGGAAGACCAAGAGAACTCCTGCCTGGAAGCACCTCATTGTGAAAGAGTCCACCTGTGAACCCTTGGCATGCCATGTTTGGTATTTTTCCTAGATGATGCATCACTCACCATGACTCCATGCAGTGTTTTTCCATTTTTTTATTTTTTCTGAATTCCCTAGGCCCCCCTTCCAGATCTAGGTCAAACTCGCGGTACCATCGATGTGTGCCAGGTGGGGTGGGAACCATGGTTTGGTCTTGGTTTTAGGGTCCCACATCCTCAGGCGACCTCCGTGTATTTTTCTCTAATTTTTATGGTGTGCATTTCTTGTAGCCCCAGTTCGAAATTGGATTTAAATGGATTTAGGGCAAAAAAAATCATTATATGGCAGAAGGCCGAGATAATTCCTAAGCTCCTGGATGTGGCACCCCCAGCTCTAGACAAGTACGACTCTGGACAAGTATTTAATTTGTTCATCCTGCACGGCTCTAGACAAGTATGACGAATGCTCTCAACTTTGCCTAGCTCGTGAGACATCGGGACCCACTCGTCATCGACATTGATGTTACAATGGGTAAGATCTAACCTTTTTCTAGATCACCGCCGAAATTTCTGCAATATATTAATGGATAGATACGTTATCCCTTCCTATTCTCAACTACTCCGATACGTGAATACAGGGACGTCCGTTCCTAGCAAGTCTCTATAAAAGGGACGAACGGCTAACACTAATTCTGCCACATTGGTAGACCATTTTCATCTAGCTACAGAGGCATGTATCAATATTTTAGGGTTGATTCGTATAGTTTTTATTCCCACTTGTAAATCAGGATTTACTCCCTATTGTAGTTTGAACTTAACCATTGATCGATGGATGCGGGTGATCAGGTTGAGATATAGGGGGGTTTTTCTAGTCGTCTCCACAGGGATCAACACAAATGAGACTATTTCCTTATTTCCAGAAGCTAAGCAGAAAAGTGGGGTTTTTGGTGTTGTAAACAGAAAAGTAACAGGAGGTTTTGAGCAGGGAAGTTTTAACATAACAAATCCAATGTTTCTTGTTTGTCAGGCAAGGAAACAAAGGACAAACGAGCAAGTGAGGCAGGAAAGTTTTAACATAACAAATCCAATGTTTCTTGTTTGTCAGGCAAGGAAACAAAGGACAAACGAGCAAGTGAGGCAGGGATGCGTTTTTGGGACTAGATGCAGAGGCTAGTCTTGCACCTAACAGATCAAGCAGATGCAACACAGAAATCACAGTAATCTTGGAGTTTACAATGGAGTGTGTCACTCAAACCATAGCAAAGATCCAGGACAAGGTTCAAACTGTTTTACAGTGCTAGATCAACACAAATCATCACAGAGCATGGGGGAGAGGAGAGAGAGGTTGTTGTTGGTCACCGAAGGCTTGCCGTGGCAGAGAAAGTAGAAGAAGGCAGAGATGTTGCTGTCGTGGCAGAGGATGAAGAGGGATGAGGAAGAGCTTGGCCTTCAGATCCTTCGAGCCTTGTCCATCTTGACGTTCTTGGAGTTGTTCTTGGTGGTGTTCATGGTGTTCTTGCTTGCGCCATTGATCTGATCTTGTTGCAGCAGAGGAGTAGAGGGAAAAAAGTGGGTGGAAAGGTGGAGGTTTTCGGTGTGTTGGACTATGGAGGAGGAAGGTTTTGGTGGAGTGGTGGATGGAGTGGCTGTGTGGCGATGGATGCGAGGTGAGAGATGGATTATTGTGGGAGTGAACCTAGACCTCTCCTTTTAAAGGCTTTTTGTGGCATTCTTGCTGCGGCGTAGAGGAGTAGTGGGAAGTTGGTGGCGGTGGCGGCTTTTTTGCTTTTGCCGATTTTCCTGTCTTCTTGTGCCGTGGCAGCCTGTTTCTGCCGATGGCTTCTTTCTTGCTCCTCAAGATGTACTCCTCCATTCCTGGTGGCTTGGTCTTTGGTTTGAATTGCTCTGACTTGTAGAATTAAGTGCCTTGGCGCACTGATCTGTGACAAAGGATCAAATGATGTAAAATGTTGGTGCAACACTGGTAGAAATGAGGTAAAACAGACAAGTTTTAAGGTTGCAAGGTTCAGATATATGTGTAAATCTTAGAGTGATCAAAACCCCCAGACCAAAACCTTTGCTTGTCCTCAAGTAAAGAATGGTGCATTGTACCAAACAAAATGTAACAGAGCATGATGAGGGACATTGCTAACTCAATGCAGATAAATCTTGAAATTGCCAATTCAAAAACAAGTTTCACAAGAGAATTTGAGTATGTCTAGATCAAACAACATGGACACATGAGTATAAAGTAATTGACTCTGAAATTGAAAACTCAAGATCCAGTACATAGCCCAATATGTAATGCAAAATTAGTGCTTCACCTATTACAGTTCCCAGGAACATAATAGGCTAATGCATAGACAAGTTAGTCAGTTAGTAACTTAGCTTGATGGGTCAACTTAGTTAGTGCTTCACACACTACAATCCCAGGATCATAGGTGCTAGTGCTTTGGGTATTTACAACAAATTTTACTTAGCATTTTCAGGTTAGTGCTTCACACACCACAATCCAGAGATCATGGTTGCTAATGCTAAACTTTTTCCTTTCTGTTAATATGTTAGTATGTTAGTATGTTAGTGCTTCACAAGTCACAATCCAGAGATCATGTTTGCTAATGCAAAAAATGCAACAGATGCAATTGGTTAGGGGCTAAGAAATGGATCATGAACTTCATTCTTAGGGCAATTAACAAATATGCTGATGTTTCACAGGTTCTTTGAGTAAAGCCATACAAAAGTTCTAAAGTGGAACTAGGCTCTGAACAAAGCATTTGCAAGAGTTATAAGCAGATTCAAAGCAAAGTTCTTCATAGCATGCAAAGTGATATCTTCAGGTCCAAGCAAGCGAAATTGATTCATTCCTTAACAAAGTACTTTCACACAAGATCAACCAACAGTATAGTATATTCTGATTCAGATTTTAACAAATGTGTGGAAATGGAAAGTGTTCACCTGGTGGTTTTCCTGCTTCTCTGCCTTGTCAATCAACAACAATCTTTCTCCTTATCCAAGTTATCACTGAAACAACAAAAAGAAACAAACACACAAGGCAAAAAATATAAAAAGGTGAAAGGGAAATATATGATACAAGGGATACCAGGTTTCCTCCTGGAAGAGAGCTTGTTTACAGTCACTAGCTTGACTATAGCTTCATCATCACTGGTTTGCATGGGTAGAGGATGCATTGGAGCCATCCTCTGATTCATCATCTTCTTCAACTTGGTTTTCAATCAAATCTCCAATCCTGTAGTGCTTCAATCTCTGGCCATTTACTTTGAATGTTCCCTCAGCTGAGCTATAAACCTCAAAGGCACCATGGCCTAGATCTTTCTTGATAACACAAGGGCCAAACCATCTGGACTTGAACTTTCCAGAGAATAAGTGTAACTTGGAATCATACACCAGCACTGACTGCCCTTCCTTGAATTCCCTTCTCAGAATGTGGGAGTCATGCCATTTCTTGGTCTTCTCCTTGTAAATCTTTGCACTTTCATAGGAATCATTCCTGAGCTCTTCAAGCTCACACAACTGCAGTTTCCTCATGTTTCCTGCTTTGCCAATGTCCAAGTTCAGCTTCCTGATTGCCCAATGCGCTCTGTGCTCCAATTCGACTGGCAGATGGCAAGCCTTGCCATAGACAATTCGGAAAGGTGACATGCCAATGGGTGTCTTGTATGCTGTCCTGTAAGCCCACAAAGTGTCAGGCAATTTCATTGACCAATCTCCTCTGGTCTTGGACACAACTTTCTCTAAGATTTGCTTGATTTCCCTATTTGACAACTCCACTTGGCCATTGGCCTGCGGATGATAAGGAGTTGTCACTCTGTGATTCTTCACTCCATACTTGGTCAGAAGCTTCTCAAACTGGTCATTATTGAAGTGAGCACCACCATCACTGATTACAACTCTTGGCACTCCAAATCTTGGGAAAATGACAGTCTTGAACATTCTACAAACTGCCTTGGCATCAGCATTAACAGTGGGAATGGCTTCAACCCATTTTGACACATAGTCAACAGCTACTAAAATATGCTTGTAGCCTTGAGAAGATGGCAAGGGTCCAACAAAATCAACTCCCCAAACATCAAACAATTCCACTTCCAAGATTCCTGTTTGGGGCATTTCATTTCTCTTTGACATCTTTCCTGCTCTTTGACAAGGGTCACACTTCATTATGTACTCATGAACATCTCCGAACATACTTGGCCAAAAGAAGCCAGCTTGCAAAATCTTGGCTTGAGTCTTGAACACTCCAGCATGTCCTCCATACAATCCTGAATGGCATTGGAACATCACATCACTTTTTTCGTCAGAGGGAACACACCTTCTCACAATGCCATCAGCACAATGTTTGTACAGAAAAGGTTCATCCCAATAGTAACTCTTGACATCATGGAGGAATTTTTTCTTTTGCTGGTATGAGAGATCTGCTGGCACAATATCACAAGCTAGGAAGTTCACAAAGTCAGCATACCAAGGTGAAGTGGCACTGACTGCCATGAGCTGTTCTCCTGGCATCAAGTCTTGAATCTCTCTGTTTTCATCAATGTTGATTCTGGACAAGTGATCAGCAACTGAGTTCTCTGACCCTTTCTTGTCTCTAATTTCTATGTCAAACTCTTGGAGCAGAAGGATCCATCTGATGAGCCTTGGTTTAGCATCCTTTTTGCTCACTAAATATCTGATTGCTGCATGGTCTGTGTAGACAATGCACTTGTGTCCAACCAGGTATGGTCTAAACTTATCAAATGAGAACACAACAGCAAGCAGCTCCTTCTCTGTGGTGGTGTAATTGATCTGAGCATCATCCAAAGTCTTGCTTGCATAATGTATAACATGTACAGCTTTGTCTTTCCTCTGGCCAAGGACTGCTCCAACAGCAAAGTCACTTGCATCACACATAAGTTCAAATGGCAGTGTCCAGTCAGGAGGTTGAACAATAGGGGCTGTGATGAGAGCATCTTTCAATTGGTTGAATGCTTGCAAACAAGTGTCATCAAACACAAACTTCACTTCATGATTCAGGAGATTGGTGAGTGGCTTGGCAAGATAGGAGAAATTCTTGATAAACCTCCTGTAGAAGCCAGCATGGCCCAGGAAGCTTTGAATTCCCTTCACATTTTCAGGAGGGGGTAGCTTGGCAATCACATCTACCTTTGCCTTGTCCACCTCAATTCCTCTAGCAGACACAAGGTGGCCCAACACAATGCCTTCAGAAACAAGGAAGTGACATTTTTCCCAGTTCAGAATCAAATTTTGCTCAGAGCATCTGTGAAGGACTAAGGTGAGGTTCTTCAAGCAGGCTTCGAAGTCTTTTCCATACACAGTGAAATCATCCATGAAAACTTCCATAATCTTCTCGATGTAATCAGAAAATATGGACATCATGCATCTCTGGAAGGTGCCTGGAGCATTGCAAAGGCCAAATGGTAGCCTTTTGTAAGCAAAGGTTCCATATGGGCAGGTGAATGTGGTCTTGTCTTGGTCAGAAGGGTGGATTGGAATCTGCAGAAATCCAGAGTAACCATCAAGGTAGCAGTAGTACTTCTGGCCAGCAAGTCTCTCTAGCATTTGGTCCATGAATGGCAGAGGGAAGTGATCTTTTCTTGTAGCTTTGTTCAATTTTCTGAAGTCATTCACCATCCTCCATCCTGTAACAAGTCTTGTGGTCATGAGCCTTCCTTCTTCATTTTCAACAACAGTGTAGCCACCTTTCTTGGGCACAATGTGGATAGGACTCACCCACTCACTGTCAGAGATGGGGTATATCATTCCAGCCTTTAACAATTTCAGAACTTCCTTCTTTACTACATCTTGCATAGCAGGGTTTAGTCTCCTCTGTCCTTCTCTTGTTGGCTTGCTGCCTTCTTCCAAGTGGATCCTGTGAGAACACACTTTCTCACTAATGCCAATGATGTCGTCAATGGAATATCCAATGACATTCTTGTACAGCTTCAGAATAGACAGAAGACTTTCTTCTTGCTCACTTGAAAGGGCAGAACTAATAATCACAGGGTGTAACTTTTCCTTCTCCAAGAATGAGTATTTCAGATGGGAAGGCAATTCTTTGAGCTCCACAACAGAATGGTGAGCTAGATGAGCTGGTTCTCTTGCACTTGACACAGGTACAATTTCACAAATTTTCACTTCACAGAGCTGCTGTACATTGGTGGTTTCAGCAGTAACAAAGACTTGAGCTTCAGGCTCTTCTTGCTCAGGTTCTGGCAAAGTTTCTAGCACACTTCTTTCAATAACATCAATGGAATGGCAATGTTCAGGAACATTGGGTAAATGAGTGGCATGTTTCATGCTGAATTCAGCTTGTTCTGATCTAAATTGTAATTTGAGGGTTCCACCTTTGACATCAATGATGGCGCCAGCAGTTGCCAAGAATGGCCTGCCTAGAATCATTGATTCAGCATTGTCTTCCATCTCTAGCACAACAAAGTCCACAGGATATGCAAAGTTGCCAACTTGGACTGGCACATCTTCAAGGACTCCTACTGGTTTTCTCAAGGTTCTATCAGCAAGTTGAAGTGTCATTGGGGTAGGCTTCAACGTTCCAGCTGCTGAATCTGGCTTGCAGCAGAGGGTAACACACTCACAGAGGAACCTAAGTCACAAAGGGCTGTGAAGGTTTTTCTTCCCACTACACAGGGAATGCTGAAACTTCCAGGGTCTTGTAGCTTCTTGGGCATGTGGTTCAAGATCACAGCACTGCAATCTTCTGTCAAAGCTACTAACTCAGGGCTGTCCAAAGTCCTCTTTCTTGTGATCAGATCTTTAAAAAACTTTGCATATAGGGGAATGTGCAACACTGCATCCAAGATGGGGATGGTGATTTGCACTTCCTTCATGGTCTCAAGGAATTTAGAGTATTGCTTCTCCTCCTTGGTCTTGTCCAATCTCTCTGGAAATGGCACTTTCATCAACAAAGGCTTCTCTGTTGGTTCTGTGGCAGAGATCTGTGCCTTGGCAGAGTTTTCTGTCTGGGCAGGCTGTCCTGTTGATTTTTCCTGCCTTGGCAGAACAATTTCTGGAGGTGTTTGATGTTGCACGGTGGGTCTTCTCTGTGGAGCAACATAAGTGACATTTGGTGGGGTTTTGAGTAAGGGTTCAGTGTTCACCCCACTCCTAGTGGTGACTGCATCAATAACTTCAGTAGTGGAAAGGGCACCACACTGTTTTGGGTTTTTCTCTGCTTGGGCTGGCAGTTTTCCTTCAGCTTGTTTTCCAATGTTGTTGGTCTGGATTCCAGCAGTGAGTTGCTGCATAGTCTTGTAGAAAAGTTCAGATTGCATTTTCATAGTTTCTTGCATTCCACTGAACATTTCCTTCTGTAGCTTCATCATTTCTCCAAGCTCAGATTGGCTGCTACTGCTGGATGAAGTAGTTTGCTGATGTACTGGGTGGTGTTGTTGTTGTGGGTGTTGCACTTGACCTTGGGGTCTGAAATTTTGTTGTCCAGGCTGATGGTAATTCTGCTGGGATGCTTGGGCATAGTGCTGCTGCCCTGGTGCTGGGTAACTTTGCTGATTATTGCTCTTGTAAGAAAGATTAGGGTGGTTTCTCCAAGAGGGGTTGTAACTTTGGGAATATGGTCCTTGATTCTGGGCATAGTTCACCTCTGATATCATGGCTTCAGGAGGTGCAGACAAGGTACATTCCATGAGAGAATGGCCTTCTTTTCCACAAATTGCACAGGCAGAAGTAACTTGGTTGACAGGAACCAAAGCTTGGCTGTTTCTTTCTGTCATGAGCTGGGCAAGCTGAGTTGTTAAACTCTCCAACTTGGCTTCCAAAGCATTCTGGCCACTTGACTGAATCTGCAGCTGATTGTTGGGGTGGACAGCTCTTTCATTTGTCCAGGAGAAGTTGTGTGATGCCATGCTCTCAATCAACTCAGTAGCTTCATCAAGGGTCTTGTTCATGATTCCACCTCCAGCAGCTGAATCAACAAATGATCTGGTTTGCTCTGTCAAACCCTTGTAGAAGGTTTGCAAGATGAGCCATTGCTCCTGGCCATGGTTGGGACACATCCTGATGAGACCTTGGTATCTCTGCCAAGTATCATACAGGCTTTCTCCTTCATATTGCACAAATCTTGTTATCTTGTCTCTACACTCAGCTGCTTTGGTTGGAGGGAAATATCTCTCAAAGAAGGCTTGAAGAACATGTTCCCATGTGTCTCTGCAGTGAATAGGAAGAGAGTGGAACCAAACTTTTGCAAGTCCAGACAGTGAAAAGGGAAACAATTGCATCCTGATGGCTTCAGGAGGAACACCATTGTGCTTCAAAGTGTTGCAGTACTCCAGAAAATTTCTGATATGCTCATGGGGGCTCTCCAAAGCAGAACCTTTGAAGGGATTATGTTGCACCATATTGATCAGAGCTGGCTTGATTTCCCAGTTGTTTGCTTGTATTGCAGGCATAATCACATCTGCATTGCTGATCTGGTCCTTGGGAATCCACAAATCTCTCAACTTCTTATCACCCATGCTGAAATCTGAGGATGACGATTCCAAATCTGAGGCAGAGGTTTCCAAATCTTCAGCAGAAACTTCAGAAGCTGCTCTCTTTCTTGCAAACAAAGTCCTCTCTGGTTCAGGGTCAAATGGGGCTAGTGGAGAATCTTCAGAGGACTGCATCAACTGAATTCCCATGGAGATTAGATGAAATCATTGTTCTACACACAATCACAGACAAGAACTTGATCAAGGGTTAGTGAACTAAATCCCCTAATAAAAGTTCTAAGCTTGATCACAGACAAGTCATTAAAACAGACAATCAAAGATTGCAAATTGGAACAAGTATTTACACAGCTTAGTCTACTGTAATCTAAGGAAACAATCAAAAGTTGATCCCCGGCAACGGCGCCAATTTTGATCAGGTTGAGATATAGGGGGGTTTTTCTAGTCGTCTCCACAGGGATCAACACAAATGAGACTATTTCCTTATTTCCAGAAGCTAAGCAGAAAAGTGGGGTTTTTGGTGTTGTAAACAGAAAAGTAACAGGAGGTTTTGAGCAGGGAAGTTTTAACATAACAAATCCAATGTTTCTTGTTTGTCAGGCAAGGAAACAAAGGACAAACGAGCAAGTGAGGCAGGGAAGTTTTAACATAACAAATCCAATGTTTCTTGTTTGTCAGGCAAGGAAACAAAGGACAAACGAGCAAGTGAGGCAGGGATGCGTTTTTGGGACTAGATGCAGAGGCTAGTCTTGCACCTAACAGATCAAGCAGATGCAACACAGAAATCACAGTAATCTTGGAGTTTACAATGGAGTGTGTCACTCAAACCATAGCAAAGATCCAGGACAAGGTTCAAACTGTTTTACAGTGCTAGATCAACACAAATCATCACAGAGCATGGGGGAGAGGAGAGAGAGGTTGTTGTTGGTCACCGAAGGCTTGCCGTGGCAGAGAAAGTAGAAGAAGGCAGAGATGTTGCTGTCGTGGCAGAGGATGAAGAGGGATGAGGAAGAGCTTGGCCTTCAGATCCTTCGAGCCTTGTCCATCTTGACGTTCTTGGAGTTGTTCTTGGTGGTGTTCATGGTGTTCTTGCTTGCGCCATTGATCTGATCTTGTTGCAGCAGAGGAGTAGAGGGAAAAAAGTGGGTGGAAAGGTGGAGGTTTTCGGTGTGTTGGACTATGGAGGAGGAAGGTTTTGGTGGAGTGGTGGATGGAGTGGCTGTGTGGCGATGGATGCGAGGTGAGAGATGGATTATTGTGGGAGTGAACCTAGACCTCTCCTTTTAAAGGCTTTTTGTGGCATTCTTGCTGCGGCGTAGAGGAGTAGTGGGAAGTTGGTGGCGGCATCGGCTTTTTTGCTTTTGCCGATTTTCCTGTCTTCTTGTGCCGTGGCAGCCTGTTTCTGCCGATGGCTTCTTTCTTGCTCCTCAAGATGTACTCCTCCATTCTTGGTGGCTTGGTCTTTGGTTTGAATTGCTCTGACTTGTAGAATTAAGTGCCTTGGCGCACTGATCTGTGACAAAGGATCAAATGATGTAAAATGTTGGTGCAACACTGGTAGAAATGAGGTAAAACAGACAAGTTTTAAGGTTGCAAGGTTCAGATATATGTGTAAATCTTAGAGTGATCAGCGGGCAGAGGAGCGGGTAAGAAGCGCACTTTCGCCAGAGAGGGCTCTTCCAAAGGAGTTATCCAAGATGACAAGGTACTACACACAACTGTCTTTGTTTCAAAATATGTTAGTGCTACGTATAAACATACTCCCTCCATTCCAAAATATAAGATGTTTTAGGTTTATGAAGCAAATCTATTTAGACATATTTTAGTGTGTTGGTTCATTCGAATATACACACTAAAAGATGTCTAGATACATTTACTTTACAAACCTAAAACATCTTATATTTTGAAACGGAGGGAGTATAAAAGGAACATATCTTGATTTTAAACGCGTGTTGTATCAAATGTCAGAAGCTGAAGGTTGTAGAGGTGGAGGATGTGCAAGAAGATTATGATCCACAACCTGAATCTGACGCGGATCCGTATGGTTCTCTCGACGGAGGAAGTCCAAGAAATTTTTCAGGGGATGAAGGGAACAAAAAAGGTGATGACGAAGACGATGACCCTAAACCGCGATCACCAAATATTGATATCAAATCTGCAAAGAGAGCTAGGATCTCCCGTATAGTCATCTATCAGCTAAGGGTGACATATAGTGTTGGACAGACTAAGATTCTGGAAGCCATTTAACACCGAACCTACAACCAGCAGGTTATGTGGTAGCGTGTGTTCTATTCAGCAAGATGCAGGATACCAGGTGGCGGATCGTCCAATCTCACCAAAATGGTGACGACGACTATGTTTACATCAAGATGCAGAACCGAGATCTAGTGAGGTTCCATAGAAAGATGTATGAATGGGATGGTGCACGTGTGACCTTCTGTATGGTGCAAAAAAAATTACCAATTATTCCCACTAACCCCATGGATCAACACCATGTCGTCAAGATATAGCTCCCGCTACGATGATCACATCGCATTTCTACTATTAGAATAATTAATATTTTTAAATTTTATTTACTTATCTAAATTTGTTTGAGGTCTAAATTAGTTTGACGTAGCGCCCCTCACTTCTATAAGGGAGCCCCTAATTTTAATGCTTTTTCGTGAAAACTCCCCTATGGCATGTATTATGGTCCTATTAATCAGGTCATAAAATAAGACAATGTGGGCTAATTATGTATTTTTCTGTTTTATAAGAATAAGTTATGCTCATTCGGAAGCAAGTAAAATATCTGAAAACCCGGTTGACCGCCTAATAAAATAAGGCTTGTGTTCTATTCTGCCACGCTCGTGGACCCACTCGTCATCGACACAGCTGTTGCAACGAGTCAGCCGTCGTCGATGCCGTCTGGTTAGCTGCCACGTGGCAACGTGGGGTCTCCGCCCACCTCTTGCCTTTCCTCCACTCCCCTGGCCCCACTGTTACCATCATTTCTCCCAAATCCAAACTCCCCTGCCTCTCGCGCGCTGCAAAAAACCCTCCCCTAGCAGCTTCGCCGACGAAATCCCCTGCGTTGCGCCGTAATCCTGTCCCCGGAGAAGACCATCCTCTCTCCTCCGCTGCAGGTAGGCTGGTAAGTGCCGCTCGATTCCTAGTCCCCGGAGAAGACTGTCTGCTCTCCTCTCGCTTCCAAGGGAACCTTGTCGGCGTTCTTCCTAGATCGCCGGCGGTGGGCCTCGAGCACGTACGGTGATTTTAAGTGGCCTCCCTATTTTTCTTCGCTCCGTCGCGTACTCGATCTATGAGCATCTCCACTCGCCCCGCCACCCCCCTAAATGCGTGGCTCGCCGCGTGGCCCACTATCAGCGGCACGACCGACGCTTCGTCGTCTCCACTCGTCTCATCTCCCGCGCCCAGTAATGGCGCTGGAAACTGAAACAGCTTTGCAGCGGGGCAACGAGCCGTCGCATCGCAGCACGCGTCGGCAGGAAATGAATGCCATGTCGAGCGCTTCCGGCCCCTTCTCCTTCGTTTTCCTGCCCCGTTTCTGGCTATAAATAGCTCGTCGCCTCGACGGTAGGTTCACATCCTCCAACCACTGGTAGAAAATGCCTCGCCGCCTCTTGACAACCTACGCCATGCTCCCTCGAGGCGGTTCCGACGCGCCACCGGCACCACCGCCCCCACCTCCACCGCCGCCGCAGGACCCAGCACCGCCGCAGGGCGAGAAGAAGGAGGAGGACTCCAACAATGAGGAGTTCCTCGCCGAGCTGCCGACGGATGCGGAGGCAGAAGAGGCCACCGTGGAATAGAGAGCGATCGTAGCATCATTCGAGACGCAGCGCCGCGACCAGGTGGCGCAGGCGCTCATGGCTGCCGAGAGGAGGGCGGCAGCGGCAAGGCTGGCGGAGGACCATGCTGCCGCCCGCGCCGACGCCCACCGCCGCAACATCGAAGCGATGAGGGCTGCGATGGCGGAGGCTGAGAGATGCCTCTTTCGGGCGCACGTGGCCGGAGGGCTCACGAACGTGGCGGTGGAGCGCCAGCAATGCGAGCATCAGTACCCTCTCCCTCCTTCAACACATCGGTGCAGTGAGCGTAGGACCACCGCACCTTCACCTCCTTCCTCGAGGAGGCCGAGCTAAAGGGTTTCGCAGCATAGAAAACAAAAAATTTCCTACGAAGATGAACAAGAACAAGCCAAGATCTGATCTACGACATGCAAAACAACGAGCGAGAGAGATTAGATCTACATACCCTTGTAGATCGCACAGGGGAAACATTCAGATGAACATGGTCGGCATAGTCGTACTAGTGTCTCCTCCTCGCGATCCGATCCGATCCAAGCGCCACAACGGGCGGCGCCTCTGAGTGTTGCACACGTACAGCGCAACGACTCCTCCTCCTCCTCGGTCCAGCAAGGCGGGGTGGAGTGGTAGATGTGATCAGCAGCACAACGGCGTGGTGCTTATGGTGGAGGGTATCTGCGGGCAGGACTTCACCTACGCGCGCGAGGTGGAAGAAGAAAGGCTAAAGATCTAGTCAAACTAGAGCTACACGCTACAGAAAAGAGAGACTACGGCTGAACCCTTCAATCTGTGCGGTCGTTGCCCTTTTATAAGCTAGCAGCTCGAGCAACCTAGAGTACACGTCAAGTTTCTGAAACCGATCATTACAACGAATTGCTACCTGCTGGCGTGGAACCGATTGCTAACTGGCGTGCCGTGCACGCCAATGCCCATGGGCCAAAAGCCCAGCCAGCCGAGCACCTGCCAGCGAGAGAAGCACGCCAGGGCAAATCGATCATATCGATCGATGCCTCGTGGGCGAGCGGTCGAGCGCACCCTGGCGCTGACGAGGGCGACACCTGGGAGAGCGGCCTCCTCGAGGCATCGTCCCGAGCGACGCTCGCTCCTGGCGAGCGGCCTGGCCTGGCGCTGCGGCCTGGCCTGGCGCTGCGGCCTGGTGGCGCAGCCCAGCGGCCCAGCTGGCCTGGCCTACTAGCATGGCAAGCGCGGCCCAGGAGGAGGGTGGGCGAGCGCGGCCCAGGAGCGCACGGGGCGAGCGGGGTCCTAGCGGCCGGCCAGCCCAGTAGCGCCTTTCCTCCTTTTTTTTCTTTTCCTTTTCTTTTTCCTTTTTGCAGTTTGTCTAGATGGAGCTACTAAATAGGCCCATTAGCAAAACTTTGCACGGACTACATTTAGCCCTTATTTATTTCTATTAAATAAATATATGTATTAACATATATTAATTCAATTAATTAATAAATCATTAACACTCTTTCTGGAACAATTCCGTTACTCTCCAAAATAATTTCCATAAATCCCAAAACTACCCTAGCGTCGATGAGCATTAAGTGTGTGACCCTACGGATTCGAGAATGTACGGACATGAGCACCCTCAGTAATCAATAGCGGGATCTGGAAATCCATATTGACTCCCGCATATTCAACGAAGATCATTATCGGTGAACCACGATGTCAGGATTCAATTAATCCCGTATACAAATTCCTTTGTCTCGCGATATTTTACTTGCCCGAGATTCGATCGTCGGTATCACCATACCTAGTTCAATCTCGTTCGCAGCAAGTACTCTTTACTCATTCCGCAATCCAATATCATCCTGCGATTAAACTCATTAATCACATGTTTGCAAATGGTATATGATATTGATTACCGAGTGGGCCCGGAGTATATCTCTCCAACATGGGAGGGACAAATCCCATCTCGATACATGCAACCCAACAAGTAATTTCCGATTACCTGAGAGACACCTTTATGATCACCCTCTCATAGGATGACGTTTGATGACCTCAAAGCTCTCTTCCGATCCTAGGGAGTGGCATTATCTCATGGTCTAAGGAATAAGATACTGACATAGGAAAAGCTACGCAATTGTTTGACACATAGTCCAAAGGATGATAGTCAATCATTTTATTAATTAGCATTTTCTCTCCATTTAGAAGAATCTATCGACATCAATAGTGGCGCCAATCATTTGACACATAGTCCAAAGGATGATAGTCAAATACTAACGGCCTTGGATTTTGCACATTCAGGTGGATCACCATCATCATATAATTGGCGTTCTTCTAGATTCCATTCTTTAGCATTCTTTTGGCATAGCAAAACAATTTAGCCGATACCTTTTCATCCATCCTATCATGACAACTTTCATAATGAAACTACTATAGCTCTTAAGGACGAATGCAAGTATAATATTAGTTTCCCAAACTTTTGGGTGATCGGGACGCCTAGCGTCTTCAATTCTCGCATACATTCATATAATATGAGCATATGTTCTTTTACTAAATTATACTTAATCATTTTGCAAACAATCAAAGTTTTAGATATCAAATATCTTTCAGCTCTTGTTTGTTTCTGAAACAATTCTTCCAGCTTCAAGATCACCTTGATTCTCAAACAATTTTGAAGATCAATTTCTCATGAAGGCAAATGTATGATCTTTAGATACTAAACTTGAATTGTTGCTCTTTGATTAATACAACTTATTAAATCGTATGGAGCAAGCGAGGTTTGCTAATGTTTGCAATAGGACTTAATCTTTAGTCTTGACATTCTTACTAAACGGTACTAGTCCATAGAGTGACTATCCAGAATTCTATAGTTCTTTTAACTCAATTAAAACTAAGTGTCGGTGGAAAACGGTTGCCAAAGACTATAATGAGTTATGCAAATACACTAAGATTTAGTTCATGATAATTAGTTCAAGTTAATCAAATTACTAATGAACTCCCACTAAATTCAACATCCCTCGAAGTTGTTTAGTGAAGCATGATCCAAATTCACTACACCAAGACCGATCATCACGTGAGATGATGTAGCTTTAATGGTGAACATCGACATGTTGATCATATCATCCATATGACTCATGCTTGACCTTTCGGTCCATGTGTTCCGAGGCCATGTCTGTATATGCTAGGCTCGTCAAGTTTAACCCAAGTATTTTTTGCATGTGTAGATCTAGCTTACACCCGTTGTATATGAACGTAGAGTTTATAGCACCCAATCATCACGTGATGCTTCAAAACGATGATTGACGAGGTTTATCCCCGGCAATGCCCATGTCGAAGGGCTTTCGATCTAGGAAGCGAATTGAGGACCTGGCGAACTCGACGGCGATCAGACGAAAGCAGAAGGACACAAGGATTTACCCAGGTTCAGCCCCCTCGAAAGGTAAAAGGCCTACGTCCTGCTTGTCTGACTTTTGTATTGAGGTGGTGACAGTGATGATGGTGTTACAATGGCGGCGTAGATTGGATCTAGCCGAAAGTAGAGAACTCGAAGGTGTCGAGCGCTCCAGCGTGAGGTGGGTGGAAGCGAGTCTAGGGTTTCGAGACCTCCCTCCCAGCCTTTTATAAGTCAAGGCTAGGTCTCAGGAGTGTCTCTCAAGCCAAGTACAGATTGGATCAACCGAGGCCTAGTCTGACTTGGACTCCTCGAAATCTTGCTTGTGCACCAAGTATTGCTCCTAGGCCGCGTCAGGCCATAGCCTTGATAGGCCTCGAAAGCCTTTCCTGAGACCCTCTACCTGGGCCAAAAACCAGGTAGGCGAATGTCAGGGGCCCATATGTCATTCCTTCGTCAGTAGCCCCCGAGTGCCTGGGATAGCCGAAGACTATGGCAGGGACTCCTCCCGAAAGTCTCCTTAGCCGCACCCGATATGAGCACTTAGCCTGTAAAACTGTGAATGCATAGAAATCATTCGAGTAGTATGCTTGTTTGGTACAAAATTTTCGAGTTACTCTCATCTAGAGCCTCAAAAGTGCTAAGTTGGGTTTGCAGAGGGATGCACATAACCGGCCTGAGACTCACGCCGGGTCTCAGTTAATTGCATTGCTGCAAAGACATACGGTTAGCTTACTCAGATTCGAGTCCCCCGACTCGAACCCGCGTGGGCTGGCGCTACCCCGACCCGAGCCGCGTCGGACTTACCAAGTCGGAGCCCAGTTCATTGTGAGGCACCCGATGCGTCCATCGGTGCAAACTTCATACCGTAGGTATAGAAAATTTCCGGCAGAGCGCATTTGATACGAATACCGGGCCATCCGGTATTGCAAACCGTGGACTTACCTTCGTATTTGACATACGGCATCCGAACTGGTATATTGCCACCAACATTCGGGCATGTTGATTGAGGAGCGTTGATAGCTCGGGAGGCAGGTTAGAACAAGATGATTCAAAGGTCCGAAGTTCGAACCCGAATCTTTGAAGGCGTTATTGGGTCGAAAGAAGCAGCTCGAAAGATCGAATCCCTGCCTCGAATGTCTCGAAGGCGCTGCTGGCCCGAAAGAAATAGCTCGAGGGACCGAAGTCCTGCTTCGAATGTCTCGAAGGCGCTGCTGGCCCGAAAGAGATAGCTTCGAGGGACAGAAATCCTATCTCGAATATAACGAAGGCGCTGCTGGCCCGAAAGAAATAGCTCGAGGGATCGAAATCCTGCCTCGAATACATCGAAGGCGCTGCTGACCCGAAAGAAAGAACTCGAGGAGCAAAAAAGGCAGAGTCACCGAAAAAACTCGGTGCAGATTCGAATGACGCAAAAGAGATGTACACAAAGAATCTCGAAAGAGAACCCAATCGAGATGCTGCTCAAATATAAGGGGCACATACCTTCGAACCTCGAAAGAACCCTTGCCAGTCTTTGCCCTTTGAGTCGAAAAGGAAAAAAGTCTACCCAGAGAAATGCGTCATCACTGACGATAAGCAGTGTCGAGTTGTCACCTCATCTTCTGCAGGACAGGCCTGACCCTGCCAGGACGAGACGTATGGTGGGCCCTCAGGCCGCGCACCGCGGCCGTTGACAGAGTTTGACCGCACGTCCCGCGCGTGGGTGAGAAATAACCGGCGCGGTTTCCTTGATTACCGCGCGTAGTGGACACCGCGGTGCTCGCATGCTGACACGTGGACGGTTGGATTAGTTCGGTCGTTTCCACTTCATCGTGGACGGCCGAGATCTGACGTAGATCTCTAGAGCCGGAATAAATGACGGTGGCAGGGTAACAGTCTGTCTCACACCGCCGCCATCGTCTCCTTCCTCGCGCAGTGCTCCTGTAGCTCTACCTTTCCATCTCCATTTCCGCGACCTTTGCTGCGCCCTGACCATGGGCAAGAGGAGCTCCACAGCCGCCGGCGCCACTGCCGCCGCCAAGAAGGCCAAGACGGCCGACGCCGAAGGCTCCGCCGTTGGACGCTGGGTCCAATCCAAGGTCGGGAACAAGGAACTGTCCCAAGCCGAGAAGATGGGCCTCCTGAAGAACACGCCGGCGGAATCGCTCGCCGCCGGCCCGGAGATCGTTCCCCGGCCGCCCCTCGGATTCCGGGTAATTTTCATCGCCTTTTTGCTGCGGGGTTTATCTTTTCCCCCACATCCTTTTCTCCATGGCCTTCTCTTTGCTTACAGGATTCAGCTCCATGACCTGAATCCCAACTCCATCCTTCACATTGCGTGCTTTATCACGCTTTGTGAATGCTTCCTGGGGATCGAACCCCACTTGGCGTTGTGGCGCCGAATCTTTGCTATTCGGCACCCTCTGCCATATCAAACCGGCGGCTTTGGCGTTCAAGTGCGCCCAGACGTCGAATACTTCAATCTTCAAGCGCCCGAAAATAATCCCGGGTGGAGGACGAAGTGGTATTACGCCAAGGACAAGTCCTCCGACGGCGAAAGCTTCGGGCTTGAAGAATTCCATCCTACCGGCGTTCTTCGACCTCGTGTCTCCTGGAGGCACGACCTTTCGGACGAGGAGCTGAAGACTACAGAGCCGCTGATGGAGAAGATTCAGCATCTTCGAGCTACTCCGAAGAAGGAGCTTTCGGGGATCCAGCTCATCCGAACTTTTATCGAACGTCGAATCCAGCCGCTGGCTGCTCGAGCCCACTGCATGTGGGATTACAGCGATCGCCGGGACTCGACTCGCATCTCCCAGGATGAGCTGCATGAGGCCGAAATCGACGAGTGCATACGCGCCGTCACGAACATCAAGAAAAAGGATCCTGTGCCGAAGATTTTCGGCGCCGTAGCTTTTAGCAAGGCCTTTCCCCGCACTGAGGTATGATCTGATTCGTAGTCGAACTTCTTCCTTGTTTCTTAACCGAATCATCCAGTGTCAAATGCCGTCCTCATCCTTGTGCAGGTAGTTGACATAGCTCGATGCTATCTGCCCCAGCCCGAGATGGGCGAATATCCGGGGCGTGATTTTGCCAAGGTTCTGGAAGAATCGACCTCCGCTGCTCCGTCGCCACCGAGGGCTCCGAAGAGACAACGAATCGCGGACGTTGTCGAGGATTCGGAAGACCTCGATGACACTCGTTTTACTTCGGGAGATGATGGCAACAGTGCTATCCCCGCTTCGCCTCTGAGCCGCCGCGCTCCCCCTCGGACAGACAAGAAAGTCTTCCCGAAATTCGGGATTGACGCATCGTAAGTGTCCCTTGCCGAACTTGTACATCCTGTGGTTTTAACTGTCTGGTTCTTCTCATTGATGCTTGTTTCAGATCGTCCTCCGAGGGAACATCGACCGGTCCTGGGGATCAAGAACAATACCAGATTCGGCCCCATGACCATGCCCTCGAACAGACGGCGGATTCGCAGGAGAAGGCTACCGACGCCGCCGCCCCCGAAGTCGCTCTGACGAAGCCTTCGACTTCTTCCAAAAAGAAGGCGACAGAACAAGAATTTGTGCTTGTCTCCTCATCCGACGGGCCTTTCGATCCCATCAACCATGTAAGTCCGGAGACTTTCAGCTTGCGCTTCGCATATTTCACCATCAGTAGCCCCCGAGGGTGAGTCGAAGTGTTTACACTTGGGCTTGCCCTCCGAACCATGATTCGAAGGTTAACTTTTCGCCCGGCCTTCTCTAGCCCGTTGTCAGGGACCTGTCGAAGGTTTGTAGGAGCTTCTTCGCCTTAGAGGAAGAGAACCGAAGGCTGACTGAGCAGCTCGACGAAACTCGACGTGAGTAATGCCACCTTCCTTGCAAGATTCGGCTTTGTATATGATACGATGCTTCGTTCGCTGAACACTTCCTTTTACTGGCTAGGGATTGGGGCCCAGGCTGCTGCTGACAAGACCTCCCTGAAATCTCAGCTGGACAATCTTGTCACTGAGAATACGGGTTTGAAGGCTAAGGTCGCCGAGCTGAACGACGAAATCGCCCGAATGAAGGGCGAATCGGCCGAAGCTAAGGAGCGTGCGAATAAGAGCCGTCTGGACGCCGAAGCCCGCGAAGGAGAGCTGACCCAGCGCCTGCAAACTTCACTTGATGCCATGCGTGGTAAGTTCTTCAAGCTTTGTCCGGAATAATTTTCGTGCCGAAAAGTCATGTTGTGACCTGGCTGTCTGGTTGTTTGTGTAGCTGCTGCCGAATTAGATGCCGGGGCGATGAAGGGGCCTGCTGGAATCGAATCTAGTGTCGGCTTTGCCGAGCGCCTGAGTCGAGAGGTTGTCAACCTCTTAGCGCGGGTGCGGTCGACGCTGGTTCGCGTTCGGGATACGTCTGTACCCGATTCGACCAGCGACTCCATGGCGGGGATCCTTGACGCCGTGGCGGTGAAGGCGGGCGGCGAAGACCCGTTATTTGCCGCAGTACGCCGTCAGGTAACTATCGGCGCCGAGTCTATCTTCTCCATGATGATGATGCACGACGTGGAGTTCGACGCTGACAAGGTCACGAGCACATACCCGAAAGATAAGGACGGTCGCGACAAGTCCGCCAAGGCTTATGTCGCTCGTGCTCGTGAACTGGCTGCTCGAATGACGGGCTTTCTGGCCGATAGGAACGAGAAGCGTGCGGCGGCGAGGGCTCGGAATCGTGGCACGTCCGCTGCACCGTCTAGCAAGGCTGGTAGTTCGGCGTAGTGCGAGCAGCACTTCTGGTGCCCACTTGTAATTAGTTTTGTTGGTCCACATCGAGGGCTGTGACCCCGATTAGAACCCTTTCTGCTGTAAAACTTGTTCTGCTGTTATGTTAATTTGCTTGGCCTTTGGTCGCCGAATGCTTGTGTGTGATGCTCGACTCCTCGTGCAGGATCCTTCGCTGACCTCTGGTGCTTGGCCTGTTTCGTACGAAACAATCGGCAGTTCACCTGGTGCTGTAGAGCGAAGAACGCCTTCCTCAGGCGAGTTGTCGCTAATTCGGTCATTGCGCGACCAGCTTCAAAATTCGCAGCGTCAACTGAAGGTGGTTACCGCCAAGGTCGACGTCGCCCTATCGAAGGCATCGTACGCTGCAGACTGCGAGAAATTCCTTCTCGACGAGATTGAGAATCTTGGGAAGTCTCTTCAGTGTGAGTCTTTAGACCCCTTTGAGCTTTGTGTTGGCCTGAGCGTGTAGGATTGAATCTTCGTTTTCTTGTTCGCAGATGCGTGTCTTGACAGTGCAGCCGAAGCTCGGCGCGTAAATGCGCATATTATTGCTGCCCAGAATCATGCCAACTCCATTGCGGATAACTTCTGGGCTGATCGGTCGAAGGCGATGAAGCTAACGCTCCTTCAAGACAGGATTGCTCAAGCTGGTGCGTTGGCTGAGACGAGCCGGGGCGCCCTTGCGCTGGTGCACCAGGCGATGTTTCCTCTAAATGATCAGCCCGAAGGTTTGCCGGCGCTGCTCGATCGATTCGAGAACGGCAACGCCATACATTCCTTTGTCCGGGCGCACCTGCGCAGTGGGGCTGTGGTTGCACTTGCTTTCGTTCATGCGCACTACCCTGAAGTCGACCTAGAGCTTCTGAAGACACCTCCGCCGTCGCCCAGTGGTCGCTACGACATGGAGCGACATTATGCTGCTTGTAGAAGCACCGGCGACTGTATCGCTCGACAAATTGTCGTCGAAAGTGATCGGCAAAGGGCGAACCAGGGTGCCGCGGCGCCATGAACTATCCTTGTGGCTGTGTTTGTCCCTCCAATCTGTGTATGTATATATCTTCTTCGTCTGTGTTGAAAAGGCAGAGATTCCGAGCATCGATTAGGAGGGCGAAAGTTCTCCAGCGTAGGTCGAGAGAATGCGTCCCCCAAACGTGAGCTGATAGAGCGCGGCCCCAGAGCATAGGCAAAGCCCCCGAGCGTGGGTCGAAAGGCTTGAGCCCCCGAGCGTGGGTCGAAAGGCTGAGCCCCCGAGCGTGGGTCGAAAGGCTGGGCCCCCGAGCGTGGGTCAAAGCCCCCGAGCGTGGGTCGAAAGGCTGAGCCCCCGAGCGTGGGTCGAAGCCCCCGAGCGTGGGTCGAAAGGCTGAGCCTCCGAGCGTGGGTCGAAAGGCTGAGCCCCCGAGCGTGGGTCGAAAGGCTGAGCCCCCGAGCGTGGGTCGAAAGGCTGGGCCCCCGAGCGTGGGTCAAAGCCCCCGAGCGTGGGTCGAAAGGCTGAGCCCCCGAGCATGGGTCGAAGCCCCCGAGCGTGGGTCGAAAGGCTGAGCCCCCGAGCGTGGGTCGAAAGGCTGAGCCCCCGAGCGTGGGTCGAAGCCCCCGAGCGTGGGTCGAAAGGCTGAGCCTCCGAGCGTGGGTCGAAAGGCTGAGCCCCCGAGCGTGGGTCGAAAGGCTGAGCCCCCGAGCGTGGGTCGAAAGGCTGAGCCCCCGAGCGTGGGTCGAAGCCCCCGAGCGTGGGTCGAAAGGCTGAGCCCCCGAGCGTGGGTCGAAGCCCCCGAGCGTGGGTCGAAAGGCTGAGCCCCCGAGCGTGGGTCGAAGCCCCCGAGCGTGGGTCGAAAGGCTGAGCCCCCGAGCGTGCACAAGTATAGAACGATGAAGTTGAACTTTATTGCTTGGTGCCGAAGGCACAATGATGGGCGCGGGCTGCTGCCGACGCCTGATTACATAGTAGAGGGGGTAGAGGAGACAGCTTTGCTAGCTAAGGGTAGAAGCGGCGCAGCTGCGCGGCGTTCCACGGGTTGTCGACGTCTTTCCCCGTCTTTGGGTTGCGTAGACGATATGCCCCTCCTGGGATGACCTCGTGGACAAGGTACGGGCCTTCCCATGGTGGTTCCAGCTTCGACGTGCTTGTTTGCTTGAGTCGGAGCACAAGGTCGCCCGGCTCGAAAGAGCGTCCGCGTACCCGTCTGCTGTGGTAGTTGCGGAGACTCTGCTGGTAGACCGCCGATCGAACGAGGGCGACGTCTCGAGCTTCGTCCAGCAGGTCTTGGGCGTCTGCTAACGCCTTGTCCGCATCTTCCTCGACGTAGGCGGTGACGCGGGGCGCGCTGTAGCGTACGTCCGTGGGTAACACGGCTTCTGCTCCGAAGAGTAAGAAGAAGGGTGTGTAGCCTGTCGAGGAGTTGGGCGTTGTTCGCAGGCTCCATAGCACCGACGGCAGTTCCTCGACCCAGGCGCCTGCTGCGCGCTTGAGAGGTCGAAGCAGTCTCTTCTTTAGGCCTCCGCAGACGAGTCCGTTGGCCTTTTCGACCTGTCCATTGGACTTGGGGTGTGATACCGAAGCGTACTTGAGCTTGATGCCGAGGTCTTTGGCAAAGGTTTGGAATTCGCCCGAAGTGAAGTTGGTGCCGTTGTCGGTGATGATGCTGTTCGGGACGCCGTATCGATAGACAATGGACTCGAAAAACTTGACCGCCGTGCTTGCCTCTTGGTTGGTGACCGGAACAGCTTCGATCCATTTGGAGAACTTGTCTACGGCGACGAGCAAGTACGTATGCCCTCCTCGAGATGATTTGGGGAGAGGCCCCACTTGGTCGAGCCCCCATTGTGCGAAGGGCCATGCGACAGGGATGGTGTGCAGTTCCGATGCCGGCGCGTGCGGCTTGGTGGCGAAGAACTGGCAAGCTTCACAATGTTGGACTATGTTCCTGGCGTCGTAGAGGGCGGATAGCCAGTAGAATCCCGACCGAAAAGCCTTGGCCACGAGGGTTCGACTGCAGGCGTGGTGTCCACAAGTTCCTTCGTGGATTTCTCGAAGGAGAGCAATCCCATCTTCCTGTGCTATGCACCGCTGGAGCACTCCTGTGGTGCTGCGTTTGTAGAGTTCCCCGTTGATTATCATGAAGGCCTTAGAGCGCCGCATGACTTGTCGGCGGTGGATGGGGTCTTCTGGGAGTTCGCCCCTCGTCAGGTATGCCAAGTACGGTCTTGTCCATATTGCTTCGACGAGCATGACCGCGGCTGCATCCTTCGGGAGGTCTGTTGCTCCTGCCGCTAGGGCGGTATTGATCGTCCGAGCTTCCGGACGTGTTGCTAACGCCGGGTCAGTTACTGGCTTGATTTTGACGGAGCGCTCGAATATCTCTTCGAAGAAGACTCCGGGCGGTATTGGGAGGCACCTTGAGCCGACGTTGGCCAGGTTGTCTGCCTCCTCGTTACTTTCTCTGCCGATGTGCGTTACTTCGCAGCCCTCGAATTCGCCTTCGAGCTTGTCGTACATGGCGCGATATGCGATCATGTTCGCGCAAGTTGCGTCGCACTTCTTCATGACTTGCTGAGCGATAAGGTTCGAGTCTCCGTGAATCTTGATGCGGGTTGCCCCGCAGGCCTTCGCCATGCGCATACCGTGAAGGACGGCTTCGTATTCCGCCTCGTTGTTGGAGGGATTCGGGAAGCGCATGCGGAGGACGTAGCGCATCCTGTCTCCTTGCGGTGACACCAGGACTACTCCTGCTCCTGCCCCCGAAACCCGCTTGGACCCGTCGACGAAGATGGTCCAGCTGTTCGACAGGTCTGGGAGTTCGGGCATCTGGGCTTCTGTCCATTCGGCTATGAAATCCGGTAGGACCTGTGACTTGATCGCGGACTGGCGCTGGTACATAATTTCCCAGGGTCCTAGCGTGACTCCCCATAGCGACACACGCCCTGTGGCGTCTGGGTTGTTGAGGATGCTGGAGACAGGATTCGAGGCCACTACTGTGATGGGGTGGCACTCGAAATAGTGTGGCAGTTTCTTCCCCGTCATGTATATGGCGTATGCCAACTTCTGGTAATGGGGGTATCTTTGCTTGGTCGGCGATAAAACTTCGCTCAGGTAGTACACGGGTCTTTGGACGCCGTGCTCCTTTCCATCTTCTGCGCGTTCTACCACAAGCACTGAACTGACAACTTGATTAGTAGCCGCAATGTATAGCAACATGGGCTCTTTTTCTCGCGGTGTGACGAGAACTGGGGAGGTCGATAAACGCCGCTTGAGATCTTCGAACGCGGCTTGTGCTTCTTCGGTCCACGTGAAGTTGTCTGTTTTCCGGAGCAGCCGATAAAAAGGGAGCGCTTTTTCGCCAAGCTTGCTGATGAAGCGGCTGAGCGCTGCGAGTCGACCTGTCAACTGCTGGACATGTCGAAGCGTCTTCGGAGGCTGCATGCTGATGATGGCCTTGATCTTTTCCGGGTTGCCTTCGATCCCTCTCTCGGAGATCAGATATCCCAGCAGTTGGCCAGTGGGTACCCCGAAAGAGCACTTCTTCGGATTGAGCTTGATGTTGTATCTATCGAGGTTGGCGAAGGTTTCTCGAAGATCGTCGAGCAGGGTATCTGCTTTCGTGGTTTTGATAACAATGTCGTCGACGTAAACTTCGATGTTGCGGCCGATTTGCTCCTTCAGGCACGCCTGCATGCACCGTTGATAGGTGGCTCCGGCGTTCTTGAGACCGAAGGGCATCGTCATGTAGCAGTAAACCCCGTGCGGGGTGATGAACGCTGTCTTGTCTTCGTCTTCTACTTTCAGCCGTATCTGGTTATACCCAGAGTAGGCGTCGAGGAACGAGAGGCGCTCGCATCCTGCCGTGGAATCGACGATCTGGTCGATTCGGGGCAAAGGGAAATAGTCCTTCGGGCAGTGTTTGTTTAAGGCTGTGAAGTCGATGCACATCCTGTAGATCTTTGTGTCCTTCTTCTCCACCATGACCGGTGGCGAGAGCCACGTGGCTTCCTTGATCTCCCTGATG
This sequence comes from Dactylis glomerata, assembly GCA_007115705.1. Taxonomy (NCBI): domain Eukaryota; kingdom Viridiplantae; phylum Streptophyta; class Magnoliopsida; order Poales; family Poaceae; genus Dactylis; species Dactylis glomerata. Next base: position 10,482 of record QXEO01002055.1, on the reverse strand, counting down.
AACTTGGCTTCGAGGAGGCGATTGATTTCTTCGCCCATCGACTTGGCCTTCTCTGGATTGTACCGTCGCATAGACTGTTTGACCGGTTTCGCGTTGGGAAATATTTTAAGCTCGTGCTCGGGGAGTTCCCTGGGGATGCCTGGCATATCTGCTGGACACCAGGCGAACATCCTCCAGCGCTCACGGAGGAACTCGACGAGCGCGCTTTCCTATGCGGGGGAAAGGGAGTTCGACACCCGCGCTATTTTGGTTGGATCAGTTGGGTGTATCTGGTGTTCTCGGGTGTCTTTGGTGGCATCAAAAGACAGCTCTGGGGCGTTCTGCTGCGCCGGTGGGTCGATGTCCATGACAGTGGCCTCCCGAATGTGGTGCAGCTCCTCGTGCACCCCGAAAGTCTGGGACATGTCGTTGAAGTCCTTGTCGCAGTTTTCTGATCGCGCAAAGCTGCCGCTGATCGTCAGTGGTCCTCTGTTTGCGGGCATCCGCAACTTGAGGTAAGCGTAGTGGGGTACCGCCATGAATCGGGCGAACGCTGGTCGCCCGAGGATAGCATGGTACTGCGATGGCCAGTCGACCACCTCGAACTCAATCTTCTCCTTTCTGAAGTTATCTTTGGTGCCGAAGATGACGTCGAGGTGTATCGCCCCCAATGGGTATGTCGGCTTCCCTGGGACGATTCCGTGGAAGGATGTCTCCGTTGGCAGGAGATTGTTTAGTGGAATCTTGATCTTTCGCAGTGTGTCTGCGTAGATGAGGTTCAAGCTGCTGCCTCCGTCCATAAACACCTTTTTCGAGGTGAAACCCCCTATTTGCGCCTCGAGAACGAGAGCATGGTGTCCTGGGCGCGGGATCTTCGGTGGGTGATCTGACCGATCGAAACCAATCGGATGTTCGGACCAATTCAGATATTCGGGAGTAGCTGGTGGCGCGTGTTCGGCGTGGAACACTTCTCTCGCGCGCTTTCGCCGGACTTTGTTCGTCGGGCGTCCCCTCTGAATCATGGGCACGAAACCTCTTGGTGGCGGGAACTCTTCTTCCTCGTTGGCCGGCTGTCGCTGCTCGGCTTGCTGGATCGTAGCGGCCTGATGGCTTTGCTGTACGACGTTTGCTGGTGGATTCGGCGGTGGCGGTGGAGCGTTGTAGGCTATCGCCCCTGCCACTGGTTGCTCGACGTTCATTCTCTCCTGAAGTGCTCGGTTGAGGCGAAGGAATTCCTTGCACTCAACGAGGAGGTGTGCAGGTTTTCATACTCCGTCCTTGTCGAGGTACGTGTGCCTTGGGCATCCGCTATCAAGCATCTCTTCTGCCGACAGCTGTGGCTGCCGGCGACGCCACTCCTTGCTGGGTTTCGAGTCACGGCTGCTACTGCCGTAGTAAGTGTTTCCTCGTCGCGGTAAGTCGCGATTGTCATCGCGGTCTTCGTGCACGTAGCCAGCTGCTACCATGTCTACGTTCTCCGTGTTGTCGTAGCGGCTTCGGCGACCTTTCTTCCGGGATCCGGGGTGGAATTGGTCCTTCGCCTCGCCATCGCGATCTGCTGATCGACGGCGGCTTCTGGGAGCCGAGATGGAGTCTTCGCCATCGGCCCATTCGTTCGCCAAACTCATGAGGTGGTCGATGGTTCTGGGCTTGCAGCGCCCCAGTTCCTCCTTGAAGTCACGCCGAAACAAGCCATCCCGAAATGCATCGATGGCCCTTTCGGGCGAGATGTTTTCTGTCGTGTTCCGAAGGCTGATCCATCGTGAGATGTATGACCTCAGGTTTTCGCCGGTCTTCTGCACGCATAAGCGGAGCTCTTCGAACGAAGTAGGGCGTCGTGAGGTGCCTCGGAAGTTTGCGATAAACGCTTGGCGAAACTCTTCCCAGGAGCGAATGCTGTCTGGGGCAAGATTATTCAACCACGCCCTTGCGTTATCTTTTAGGTGCAGCGATAACAACTGGAGAGCGTTGTCTCTGGATCCGCCGCTGATCTTGACAGCGGTCATGAAATCATCTAGCCAAATTCGGGGATCCTGCTGCCCGTTGAATTTAACTATGCCGTCGCTGAGTTTGATTCCTCTTGGCAACGGTGCGGAGCGGATCAAAAGGCTGAAGCATTCTGCCCCGCAGAGTCCATCGCTGGCTCCGCCGAATGTTTCGGCCTCACGATCTCCCTCGAAGCGGCGCGCCTCGCGCCGCGCTCGTGCCTGGTCGACCCTGTTCTGGGCCAGACCGTGCCGAAGTTCTCCGTTGATGGGTTCGACCACTTGTGCTCGAGGTGCTGCGGCCGGCGCCGGTGCTGGGTGCCCCTCTTGCTCCGGCGGTGGTGCGACTCTTGTTGTTGTCGCGCCACGATCTGAGCCAGGCGTGCCTTGTAGCACCCTTACTCCTTCGAGTGCTAAATTTCGCAGATGTCGCATATGTTCATCGCCATTAGATGCGTTTGCGGCAATGTATGCCGCCGCAGCCATGATTGCTGCTTCCTTGGTTTTGGGCATCAAATCGGCCTCATTGAATTCTGCCTCCAGGTTTCGGGTGATATTGTGCATATCGGCCCCGGGCTGAGTGCGCGATCTCGATCGGCGTTGAACGCTCGATGAATAGTGTGATGACCTTTCCGCCCGCCTTTTGCTGGACGCGTCGGCCTCCTCTCTGCGCCGCTCCAGCACTCGCCTATCAGCGCTGATCTGATCTTTCTGTTCCTGGACAACAAATCGCAGTGCGGCTAGGTCGCTTGAGCTTGGGTTGGGACCGAAATTTACTTCGCCCGCATAAACCCTCCTTGCGAACCGAATTTGATCGTGCGTGAGCACCTGGCGTCCGCTATCCGCCCGGTTTCGGCCGTCGTTCTCGTTTCTGTCGGCATGCGATGCCATCATGCAATGGCCTCCGAGCCATGGGGTCGAATCGTCGCTGATTTCACCCAGCGCTGGAGGATAGACGTCGTCGCTTTCGACATAGGGTTCGACCTCGATCATGAAGTCAGAATCATAATCGGCTACATAGCCATCACTGGATGCGTTAGATTCGCATAGTGAGGCGGTGCTTGCCGAATTGCCGATTTTCCCCTTAGCTTCGGGGTAGACGTCGTCGTCGTCGTCGGAGCACGTGTAGTCCGAGTATAATCCCTCGACGTAGTTGGGATCATATGATGCGGTGCGAAGCGTGAGGGCTTTGAGAGCCCGATCGCACTCGGATATCGTTGGGTAGATAGCTGCTGTATCTCCCCGCGGATCTTCACAGCCGGCGATCTCATGGAGTGAGAAATCTCCGGCGCCTACGTAGTGGTATGCGTCACAGTCGACGCAGTATGCGGTGGTCGGGGATGGAGGCGGATCTTCGAAATCGTTCGACCCTACTGATGGGGTCGAAATCTTCAGTCTCAGCTCCTCCTTTGATGGCGCTAATGACGCGCCTGCCGAGGGTTTGCCCCCGACGGATGGTGGTGTCGTCGCTTCGGCCACGAGCGGAGCCGATTCGCCGATGGAGAGCAGTTCCATTGCTCCATTGCTGTCCACGTGGAAATTGAACAGTCCGAAAGCCATGTCGGCCCAGGAGCGCACGGGGCGAGCGGGGTCCTGGCGGACGACCGGCCCAGTAGCGCCTTTCCTCCTTTTTTTCTTTTCCTTTTCTTTTTTCCTTTTTGCAGTTTGTCTAGATGGAGCTACTAAATAGGCCCATTAGCAAAACTTTGCACGGACTACATTTAGCCCTTATTTATTTCTATTAAATAAATATATGTATTAACATTTATTAATTCAATTAATTAATAAATCATTAATACTCTTCCCGAAACAATTCCGTTACTCTCCGAAACAATTTCCATAAATCCCAAAACTACCCTAGCGTCGATGAGCGTTAAGTGTGTGACCCTACGGGTTCGAGAATGTACGGACATGATCACCATCAATAATCAATAGCGGGATCTGGAAATCCATATTGACTCCCGCATATTCAACGAAGATCATTATCGGTGAACCACGATGTCAGGATTCAATTAATCCCGTATACAAATTCCTTTGTCTCGCGATATTTTACTTGCCCGAGATTCGATCGTCGGTATCACCATACCTAGTTCAATATTATTCGCAGCAAGTACTCTTTACTCGTTCCGCAATCCAATATCACCCTGTGATTAAACTCATTAATCACATGTTTGCAAACGGTATATGATATTGATTACCGAGTGGGCCCGGAGTATATCTCTCCAACATGGGAGGGACAAATCCCATCTCGATACATGCAACCCAACAAGTACTTTCCGATTACCTGAGAGGCACCTTTATGATCACCCTCTCATAGGATGACGTTTGATAACCTCAAAGCTCTCTTCCGATACCAGGGAGTGGCATTATCTCATGGTCTAAGGAATAAGATACTGACATAGGAAAAGCTACACAATTGTGAATGTCTATGGTTAGGAAACCTTAACCACCATTAATCAATGAGCTAGTCTAGTAGAGGCATACTAGGGACATGGTGTTATTCATAAACCACACAAGTATTAATGTTTCTGTGTAATACAATTCTAGCATGAAATATAAACATTATCATGAACAAGAAATATAATAATAACAATATTATTATTGTCTCTAGGGCATATTTCCTTCACGAGCGCGACCGCCGCCAGCGCGCGGCGGAGGAGAACCGTCGCTGCCGCGGGATGGTTTTCGGTCGCTTGTCCGATGATGGAGCTGGGCCATCCAACGCTTCACCGCCAGCACCATCGGGCGCATCGGTAGCCGACGCCGCCCTCGCTAGAAGCGCGGAAATCCCTCCTCCCCTATCAAGAGCTGCTGTACTACTCGTTTGAAGAATGCCTCGCGGCGGCGCTGCTGGTCAGGTTCAACAAGATGCGCCCCCGCCAGAAGCGTGAAAATCCCTCCTCCCCTAAGGGCGAGCGCGGAAAGCCCTCTTCCCCCGCCCCCAAGGGCGAGCGCAGTGGCCCGAGGAAGGGGAAGCCACGACGTGCATGCTGAATGGAGGAAAGCAGCAAGAGTTAGGTAGGAAGGGAAGTCGTTCAATTTTGGTTGATTTAGCAATGAACGTTAGCCCTTCGCAGCATTTTGGTATGCCAACTTCTATGAAGGCTGCTCTCCCCTAGTTTCTTCAGTTAAGTATAGTTAGTGTTAGACTAACTCTGAAGAATAGCTTTTGTATAGACAAGACTAAAGCCGGCTTTTGTGTTACTAACTAGCTTCTGTAAGTTTGAAGCAACCAAATATTATGAACTTTCAGATTTAGTGTTTCTCCTATAATTTTAGATCTGAAATCTACATTTATTGTTCTTTATTTTTGAGATTCGCATTTACAGAGATGAATTCAGTGAAAATTAACATAACAAGAAACTAGATGTTCATGAGGTTCCGCCACGAAGTCCACAGGACCGGCCACCGCCGCCGTCGCCATTAGAGACAGCTAGAGGATCCCCTCTGAGATTGCCGCGCTTCTAGAGGTGTTGTCGCCACGCCGAGCTTGTTTTGGTGATCTCCTATCTGGGGAGCTCAGATCTGTGGGGGAGAGAGGAGCCGGAACTGCGACCTGGGGAGCCCTTGCCACTATGTGGGAGATCCTAGCACCAGGGTGGTGTCAGCGACGGGGAGCTCGATTCTGGCGAAGCGACGGCGGGCTCGATTCCGGCATAGCAACAGCGAGGAGTCGACAGCGAGCTGGGCGGGCGGACAGAATAGGGGAGGACGACATAACAGAGAAGAAGACGGTGGCAACAAAACTCTAACGCTGACAAAGTCAAGTTCTGTTAGAATAACGGGTAAACCTGACAAGGTGGGCTCAGCAAGCGGCAGCGGAACGGGAATTATGAGTTCAAACATTTTCTCCCCAATTCAAACACTAGGATTTGGGCTCAAACAAATTTAACCCAAAAAAGACTCTCTGAGCTATTTGATAAGGGCTTTTGGACCCACAGGGTAATTGCAGCGAAGAAAAGCACCTGTGAGTCTGTGGCAAGGAACTTGATGACCGCAAATTGATTACCCGCCATTTCTAGTGAGCTATCCTCCTCAGCTTTAGCGATGCAGCCTATTATGTGAGGGTTCCTTTGGCCCACATTCCCAATACTTCTTTCTAACACCTTCTAATTAAGACAACCATGCTTCGATTGAATGTAAGCTCTACATGAACAAGATGCACGTCGATGATATGTTTCTGTTCTGAAAAACTGCTCCAAGTTTTGTTAACTATATCTTTTTGATTTTGTGTTCATGTTGTACAATTTTTTTTGCTAAATTTATTGCTCATAATCGATCGTTTGAAACTTCCTTTGAGGACTCCGCCTCACCGTTTCACGCAACTCTCTATTGCAAGTTTTTTTGTTTTGGTGGTGTATCTTTCTAGTATACTGTAAGGTGTTCATGTATGTATGTCCATGTGTTTGACTATAACACGTGTAGATCCTTTTGATCATCTACTCCCTTCGTTCTCAAATAAGTGGACATCTAGTTCTAAAATTTATCCATAAAAGAGTGTACTTTTCTTTTTTCAATGCATATTTAAGTAGTATAAAAATTGTTTCTTTCTCATTACACGGGAATCAAGGATAATAGCATTTTCTTATTTTTCTACATGCACTTAGCTAAGTTGAAGGTGGAGAAATTAAAGAGGAGAAAGATGGTGGTTACCACTTTCCCAATACAAAAAGCTTATTTTTTTTGTAAAAATCTGAACGTACACTCATTTATGGATAGAGAAAGTAGTTTATTGGTCCACCATTTCATCACGAGTTCTATATGGAACTAATATTTGATCGACGACTTTCACGACACGATTCCAGTCCAGCAATTATTCTAAGTTCTGTTAACTAAAACTCCGTTATTTTATATTCATGTTTGGACTTATTTTAGAATAATTGCTGACCATCTCCCCCAATCACGAGTGTGATGTACCTCTTATTTCCAATCAAAAGAAGTACTAAAGTAAAAAAGTAAATGTGAAGATTTAATGCTTTGCCCACCCTTAGTCCAAGTCAAGCGTTTACCAATGGGCTGATCCGCCGTCCACGTGCAAGTCTCCGCAAAGTTTCAGTTTATGTCCACCCTTAGTCCAAATCAAGCGTTTATCAATGGAGCTGATCCAACGCCCACGTGCAAGTCTCAGCTGCTTCCGGAAGGCACAGCTTTTTTCCTTCCCGAGAGCGACATGCTAGGAGACTACGAGTAGTGCTGCGAGTGCAATGCGCTATCATCAACAGAAATGCATAATGACGTGCATATCCCACACATAGAAAAACGGAGCACGTGCCATGTGGTAGTACATAGTAGACAGAATCTGGCGATTCCCAAAAAAAAAAGTTAACAGAATCTGGAGGCACCCATCGATGATCTAGAACACGCGTTACTTTCTCCGGCTATGTTGAGGCCGATTAGTTTGAGACTGCTGTCAAGTGTCAACATCGTGGAATGGTCTGCTTCATCTTTCACTATCGACATTCTAGGGATTATTTCTTTGAAACATCATACTATGGAAGTTATTACTACTGTAATGACATCTCTTTATCCTTTTTATTTCGTTGTTGTACCAAGAGAAGCCTCTAATTTGAGCGAGGTAAGATTTGGGGATGTTGCTGTCCTGAAACACCATGAGAGCATGAGGGGAACGGGCCATCCTGGTCCAGAGCCATTACCGACGGTGCAAGTGCAGGATGCGGGGGACGGTGGCCAGATGCGTTGTTGAGGGACGGGACGACGACCATATGAGGTTCAGGGAGCAGGACGGCGGCCACTGCGGTGCCGACAAACGGGTCACCGGCAACATGTGGTGTCGTGGGGCCGAGCTGGACTGGGCGTGCGCTCCCCCACATCCCTGTTTTCTGTCACATTTTCCAGTACCGTTGCTATAGAAGAAGAGCAGCAAAGTGTTAGAAATAAACCACGCCACCCCAGCGTGTGTGTGTCTACGTTAGGTCTAGCTCAAGTCTGAACGCCGGTGTGTGGCCGTGTTCATCTCCAGTGCGTGCGTGTGCGTTGTGGCGGCGTGTGAGACTAGCTCGCGTTCGAGTCCATCGTCGTAGAGCTAGGTTGTTAGCGAGCGTATTGATCCGGGTGAGGGTGATCAGTTTGTTGGAGCTGGCCGCGTCGTGCGCGCGGCCGGGGCGATCGGATCACAGGTTGAGTAGGAGCGCGTCCTGGGGTGCATCGTGGGCAGCTGTGTGCCTGCTATAAGAACCCCCCCCCGCCCCTGTGTACTGCTCGTGGATGTGAGCCATGTAGCCAGCTAGAAGAACAATGAAAGTAGGGCATTGGTGCGCCCGTGGCGGCGTCCGTCGCCGGGAAAATATGTATTGTCTCCTCCGTCTTCTTCCACCTCTGTGCGTGAGCGAGAGTGAAAGAGAGCTAGCTAGAGCTAGCACCAACACAAAGTCACAGGAGGGAGGGGGCTGAGCGAGCAGCTGGTGCGTGAGGCGGGCGCAGTCCTTTCGGGTGTGCTTTGCTGCTCTGATAAGTGCGCGTTGCAGCTCAAGATTCAGATCTCGCGTGTAGCCGAACTGTCACGGATTCATAATTCGCATGTATCGCTGACGCGGAGTGACAAACGGACAATTGACAAATACATGCTGGAGCAGATGTCCGCCGATCGCATGTGAGAGTTGTTTTGTTTGGTTGTCTGAATGGATGGTGAGGGTGATATGCATCCGATTTCTTCCCCTTTGAACAAGGTTGCTCTCTATCTCTTTGATTGATCGAGTGTTTGTTCTGCATTATGCAAGTGGCAATGAGTCTACGGACTACTAAAGTTAGATGGAGGAAGGTTCGGGACTCTTTCCCGGGGTGGCTCGTCTTCCACGGTTCCACCTGACGCGGCTCACCGCCGCCGTCTTCAGGGTCTTAAAAGAGCTTCATCTCATGCCCATTATTTGTAATTTTGTTCACATCAACTTGATTAGGTTGGTTTAGTTTCGCTTGTTTAATATTTCTGGCATGCTATTTTATTATTAACCGTAGCAACGCACGGGCAAATGTGCTAGTATGGAACTAATATTTGATCGACGACTTTCACGACACGATTCCAGTCCAGCAATTATTCTAAGTTCTGTTAACTAAAACTCCGTTATTTTATATTCATGTTTGGACTTATTTTAGAATAATTGCTGACCATCTCCCCCAATCACGAGTGTGATGTACCTCTTATTTCCAATCAAAAGAAGTACTAAAGTAAAAAAGTAAATGTGAAGATTTAATGCTTTGCCCACCCTTAGTCCAAGTCAAGCGTTTACCAATGGGCTGATCCGCCGTCCACGTGCAAGTCTCCGCAAAGTTTCAGTTTATGTCCACCCTTAGTCCAAATCAAGCGTTTATCAATGGAGCTGATCCAACGCCCACGTGCAGTTACAACCTACGATCATGATCGAGGACCAAATGGTGTCCTTTTTAGAGAGATTCGATCTCTGGTTTCTTTAAACTTTGTTTCTTTCAAGCTTGTTTACTGCCCTCGGGCCTGTAATAGGGTAGCAGACGCTCTTGCGCTGTATGGTTCGAAGATGGTGCGCGAGCCCCAAGCCGTATGGCCGGGTCATGCTCCTACCTTCGTCCAAAGCTTGGTTGCCAGCGATCTTGCTGGTACCTCTGGTTAATGGTTTGATTATGGGTTTCAAAAAAAAAAAAACGCCCACGTGCAAGTCTCAGCTGCTTCCGGAAGGCACAGCTTTTTTCCTTCCCGAGAGCGACATGCTAGGAGACTACGAGTAGTGCTGCGAGTGCAATGCGCTATCATCAACAAAATGCATAATGACGTGCATATCCCACACATAGAAAAACGGAGCACGTGCCATGTGGTAGTACATAGTAGACAGAATCTGGCGATTCCCAAAAAAAAAAGTTAACAGAATCTGGAGGCACCCATCGATGATCTAGAACACGCGTTACTTTCTCCGGCTATGTTGAGGCCGATTAGTTTGAGACTGCTGTCAAGTGTCAACATCGTGGAATGGTCTGCTTCATCTTTCACTATCGACATTCTAGGGATTATTTCTTTGAAACATCATACTATGGAAGTTATTACTACTGTAATGACCTCTCCTTATCCTTTTTATTTCGTTGTTGTGCCAAGAAAGCCTATAATTTGAGCGAGGTAAGATTTGGGGATGTTGCTGTCCTGAAACAGTTTTTGGTGCTGCACCGTAAAAATTCGTGAAAATTCTCTGTATATCTTTTGGACCTACGATTTCTTGTGCATATGCCCCAGGTTATATCCAAACTTTCATTAGTTGAACACTTTTTGATTTGAGCAACAAAAAACCCCTCAAAAATTCGACCTTTATCAGCTGTTCTGTTTTGATAGATTTCTGCCAATATTTGTGTTTGCCGCTTTATCGCTTTCTTTTTGAGTTCTTTTGATCACGAAACTTTTGGGGAAGTTGCTACAGTAGTATATGCTTTATATGTGGTGGTTTTAGGTTGAAACCTGAAGCAAAAGAGGTTGATTCAATGTTATGCTTACACTAACGTTGCTAATAGATTTGTGTTTAGTTTTGTATGAAGTAAGTTTTCA
>QXEO01002053.1:0-19845 GCA_007115705.1 Dactylis glomerata | reverse complement strand
GGCGGCGGAGCTCTTGCCGGAAGGTGGCTGAGAGGGCGGTAGGTTGAGGCGTTGAGTGCAGAGCAGCAGCGAGGCCGCCGTCGTGCTCGGCCACAGCGATGGGTTTCTGTTCGGTGGTCCATCGATTCGGGAGAGATAAGAGATCTTATCTTCTTCGTTTCTTTTGTAATTAAGTCCTCGAACTTTAAGGTTTTAAGCACTACTACTAGTAGTACTTTTCTGTTCAGTTTTTTTTAAAGCGTTTTTTAGTCCTTCCGCCAATGATTGTGCTCCTCATGTTGCAGCCTTTTTTCACCTCGCTCGTTTCCTACTTGTCGCCGATGTATGCCAAGCAGGATGGTTCGCTGCCATCACGCCCTCCTCATTGACCTAGGCTTTGCATGGATCGAGGTGGAGTTGTACCTCACGCCGCGGCTGCAACGAACACAACATCATACATATGCTAAGTTGTATTTGTATCGTCGGTATTATTGGATCCACATATGAGCTAAGTTGTTTTTTACATACAGTAAATTTTTCCTATCACAACATTGTGTCGTGTATTGTAGATAGTAATTTATTGCTTCAGATATATGCTAAGTTTACATACGCACCATTGCTAAGTTTTATACCTCCTAGGCTAAGTTATATACTCCATCTATGCATTTAGTTCTCTACTTGGCAATAACTTATTTGAAAAAGTGACCGCAACTATAGTCTGCACAAATACAACCTTGTGGGGATTTGGCTGCAAATAAAAAGCCAACAACAACAAGTTGTTTTTATCCCAAATTATATATATTTACCAACCGAGTTGTAGCCGAAACAAGCAAAGTTGCATGTTAAATATGATAACTTGCATTTTGCCAATAGTAAATTGTTGTTTCACACATATGCTAAGTTATATACCTCGTTACTAATAAGTTGTATAACTCCTAGTGCTAAGTTGCATATGCCATCTCTGAATTGCTTAGCTCTACATCAAAGTGGCATCAACGTATATCAGCAAGTGGCATCAACTATAGCCTACGCCAAAATCAACTTAGGGGTATGCATGCAACTAAAAACACCATCAGGTGGAAGTTGATTTTTTTACCCCAAGTTGCTTCCATTTAACAACTAATTTATGGCTGAGAACAACCAAAGTTGTATGTTGTAGATGATAATTTGTTGTCTTCGTGGTGGCCACCACCGCGAGTTACAACTCCACCTCCATCAACACAGATGTGATCGGTGTCACGAGCCACGACACAAGCACAATGCAAGTTGCAAGAATGCAATGGAAATTGGGACCGGTGGTGCCCATGCCCATGCCTATTCAAAACCCTTTTGAAGACCCACTATTTCCTCTCTTTTATTTTTCTGACAAAAAAGGAAGGGACACGACTATGAAGCATCCAGATGCTAGTTAGTACGTCCAATTACTCAAAAAAAATTAAAAAGTTTTAGCACATGCACACAATATACATATTTAATTTCATACTAAAATATTTAAAAAATTCTTTACTTTTAAACTTTGTGTATCAATTTCAATCCATTTTCATAGTTGGGCCTCTCTCGTCTCGATCTTCGAAATTAGATCGCATTTATATATTTTTGACATTATTTTTCAAAAAAGAACTGTAATGTTGTTGTGAAGCAACTTCATACAAAATAGTTGGTTACACTACTTTCTATATATATATATATTGTGTACCGACTTAGTGTCTGTGAATAACAGCCAGAAACTCCATATATAGCACCGAGGCCAACAACTTGCATTACTAGTTTGCCAAGCGTACTTTCTAGTACCATTGGTAAGTTGGTTTCTCAGTAGACTACGTAGTAGAAATGAAAATACAACTTCGTAGAGATCAGTTCGCAACTTAGATGCAGGGGTTGGGAACTTCACGATAATAGTATGCCACTTCACAATAGTGATGCTAGATGACTTAATTACTACTAAGTTGTGTCTATTACATGTACAAGTAAGTTGGACAATGTATGCAACGTAACCGCATAGTTGTTACAGGTTAACCTAATAATGGATGAAACTAGGCCTTGTAGTTGTTACAACTTAATCTACTAACTAATGGATGCAACTAAACCTTGTAATTGTTGCAACTTAGCCTAATAATGCATGCAACTAAACCATGCATCTATTGCAACTTAGCCTAATGGATGCAAGTAAGCACTATAGATGTTGCAACTTAACCTAATAAAGGATGCAACTTAAACTAGATAATGGATGGTGGGTGTAAGGTCTAGTGAGTTGGCAACTTAACAGTTGTGGATATACAACTTAGCAAATAGTGGGGATGCAACCGAGCACATATGTGAAGCAAAAATTCACTATCTACGAACTAAACTTGGCAAATGCATGTTTGAAAATTTATTGTGTACCCACCTCCACCTTGATCAACCGAATGTGGCTGGTGCCGCCAGCCACGACACAAGGCGCTACATGAACTGCAAAGAAGCCGAAGAGGATGCCGCTTTGAGATCAACAATGTTTAGACCTTCACGGAGCTAGGCCAAATATAGCAGGGTCACAGCTCGAGGATGATGTGGAGGGTGGGATGGAGGGCAGACCATTCTAGCCAACATACTTCGACGGGAGGCGTGAATCAAGCGAGATGAAGAGGACATCACGATAGGCAACCCAGGAAACTTAGATATAGCGTTAGATAACATACAAGGAAAATACATGTACTTATACATAAATTCAATAGAGTTGGAGGGTTAAATGGAATGCGCCTAAAGATGTAATGGTATTTGTTCCATCTACAACTATAATAGACAATGGATACAACTTAACCCTAGTGGGTACACAACTTGACAATATTTGGTATGCAACTTAACATTATTGGGTATAAAAATTAGCAATAGTGGGGGTATGCAACTTAGCACCAACTTAGCAATAGTGAGTTTGCAATTTAATAAAAAGGAAGATACAACCTAGCAAAAAGTGGGAATGCAACTACACACATGTGTGGAGCAACAATTGACTGGATACAAACTCAACTTGGGAAATATATGTTTGAACAATTTATTGTTTGCAAAATACAACTTAGCTCATATGTGCAACTAATAATATCACCGGAATAATACAACTTAGCGCATGTGTGAAGAAACAATTTTCTTGTCTTGATGGCAGCTGTCGCCGTGAGGTACCGCTCCACCTTGATAAATGAGGATGCGGTTGGTGTCACGAGCCACGACACAAGGCGCTACATGGCGGTTCGGAGCTCCATGATGATGTGGAAGGTGGGATGGAGGGGCAGACCGTCTAGCCCGACACACTTCAGGGATAGGCGTGAATCAAGCAAGTTGAAGAGAGTATCGCAATAGGTAACTCAGGCAACTTATCTATTGCGGTAGACAACATACTAGGGAAGATACTTGTACTTTTACATAAATGCAGTAGTTTTGGTGGACTAAAATGGAAAGCGGCTATAGATGAGTTATGATACATAATGGATACAACTTACCCTAGTGGGTATACAACTTAACAAAAATTAGGTATGCAACTTAAAAGGGTATACAACTTAGCAGTAGTAGGTATACAACTTAGCAATAATGAGTTTGCAACTCAACAAATAGTGGGTATATAAAATAGTGGGTATATAACATAGTGGGATGCAACTGAGCACATCTTTGAAGCAACGATTTACTATCTACAAACTCAACTTAGCAAATGTATAATTTAAAAAATTTATTATGTGCAAAATACAATTTAGCTCATCTATGGAACCAATGATATCGGCACACAGATTACAACTTATCGCATGTGTGAAGAGACAATTTTTTTGTCTTCATGGTAGCTACTGCCGCGAGGTACAAATCCACCTAGATCTACATAGATGAGGTTGGTGCCACGAGCCACGACACAAGGCGCTACATGAACTGCAAAGAAGCCGAAGGGGATGCCGCTTTGGGATCAGTGATGTCTAGCCCTCCACGGGGCTAGGCCAAACTATGGCAGGATCGAAACCAAAAGATGATGTGGAAGGCGGGATGGAGGGCAAACTGTCTAGCCGGACGTACTTCGGCGGCAAGCATTTTGAGATGAAGAGGACATCGCGATAGGCACACTCAGTCAACTTAGCTATAGCGCTAGACAATATATTAGGAAAAATACATGTGCTTATGCATAAATGCAATAGAGTTGAGGGACTAAAAATAGAAAACAATAAATATGAAACGATATCTATTCCATCTACAATTATGGTAGACAATAGATACTAGTTAACCCATTAGGTATACAACTCAATATTATTAGTATGCAACTTAACATTACTAAGTTTACAACTTAGCAATAGTGCGTATCCAATTTAGCACTAGTAGGTATAAAAATTAGCAACAGTGACTTTGCACAATTTATTATGTGTAAAATACAACTTAGCTCATCTATGTAACCAATAATACCGTAAAAAATGCAATGTTCGACTAAGCCTAGAGGGCTGAACAAGAAAGTACACGTGCTTGTGCGAATTTATGTAAAGTGTGAGGTCTAAAATGAAAAAAATGAACTGATAAGGTTTGGTTTCAGGCTGATTTTGTCGTGGTCGAGCGCCATCAAAATCCCAAGTTCAGGCCCCAACAGCCCAGCAGCGGCGACCATGGCGTCCATGCCTTCATCTACCACCACGCTTGACCATGGCGTCGACTAGCGCGGCTCGACCACGTCCATGCGTTCGACCTCGACCACGGCATCAACCCGCGTCCATGCGTCCGACTCCACCATCGCTCTACCGGGTCCATGGCGTTCGACTCCACCGGCGCTTCACCGCGTCCATGGTGTTTGAATCCACCGGCGCTCCACCGCGTCCATGGCACTCTACCACAGAATCTAACGCGGCGCTTGGCGGCCGATCCGGTGGCGGCGCATACGTGCGGGGTGGAGCGAGGCGGCCGTGAAGCGAGCGGCGCGGTGCTGGGATTGGGTGCAGGCGCTCGCGACGACCGGTGTGCGGGCGCACGAGGCGGTGCTCGTTGGAGCTTATCCAGAAGCGACCGGGCCGACGACGACGCTCACGTGCGGGCGCTTCACGGCGTCCATGGTCGGGCCGACGGCGACTCTCACGTGCGGGCGCTTCTGTAACACCCTACTTTTTGTGTACCTGATTTCTGGACCTAAACCTTGAGTAAGGATTTTAGGGCAATTAAAAAACTTTTGAGAATGCTTGGATGCATAAGAAATTCTAATGTGAGCTTGATGTCTTGGTAGGTTAAATTGTGTGGTTTGTGTGCATACAAGTTGAGTGCCAAAATTTGCTTTAACCAAAACCTTGCATAAATTCTTGCTTGGGTGCTATGATTTCATGCAACAACCTTTGACCATGATGTGAGTGTGTATGAGGCCATAGCACTAGGCAACCCTCTTCACATGCTTGCATCATTTAAATTTCCTAGATGATTTATTTTTGCACTTTTATTTGAAAATAGGGACTTCTCCAAAACCCTAACCCTTCTAGCTTTAAAAATTCCAAAACTTGGCCATATGTTCCTTGAGCATATTAGCCACTTCTGAAACTAACCTAGACTAACTTTCTAACCTAGTTTGAAAAATTCAAATTCAAATTTGAATTTCGGCCATGCACACCCTAGCCCCATGTCTTTCCCTCTTTCCTTCTTTTCCTCCATGCAAAACCGATCTAGGGGCAAATATCTTCCCTGCTCTCTCTCCCTCTCTCTCTGCAGCCCTAACAAATCTTGGCAAAGATTTCCCCTTGTCGTTTCCTAGTTGGACACGAGGGGGAGGAGGAGCCCGAGGCCATCGCTCTGCCAAAACCCTCTCCCCCCTATTCTATTCGACGCCACCACCACGGCCAACCCCCAATGGGCTTGCGCTGTCCCTGCCGACCGTTTCCCTCGACCCCACGCTGCAGAGACCGAGCCCGCTACCCCTCGCTCACCCCTAGGTCGACGCCATGCTTGCAGTGGACGCCGACGTGAGCAGGACCAGCACCGACCACCTCCAGACCTATCACCTCGCCATCGACCTCTCCTACACACCCACGACCAATTCCACGGGACGCCGCCACCTCGGACCCACCCTGCGCCGTGCAGTGGCCATGCCACTCCGACGCGACCGTGCCGCCTAGCGCGCCCAGACCACGCCTCGCGTTCCCGTGCACGCGCACACGCGCTGGTCCAGTACCGCACATGATCGTGCACGGCACCGTGCCCCCAGCACGCTGACAGCCCCGCCGTGCCCCCTGGCCGACCGTAACGCTCCAGTCACGCCCCGTTCTGGTCGCACCCACACTGAACCCTCGCTCATTCCGACCGTATCAGTGAGCCACCGATGCTACCGTCCATACCCCTAGACTCAGTTCACAACGCCGCCCAGAAACACCGCCCACACCCTCCAATCTCGTCCGATGAGTTGCACCGTGCAACCAGTCCATGGTTTCAGTATAAAACCCGCCGGCCATCCGAGGAGCCCTGGATCTTGCACACACGCCTCCCACTCCACTCCTCTCTCCCTGCAGAACCTTTTCCCCATGGCGCCGCTCCGTTTCCCTCGCCGCTGAGCCCGCCGAGAGCCGTAAGAGGAAGATGATGAGTCAGGGTAGACCAAGCAGCCAAAGGTCCCGCAGTATGCCCCCATCTAGGCCTACGCCACCCCCACAGAGGTTCGCCTCTCAAGCCCCAGGCCTAATAACCCCAACCGCCAATACTCAAGCAACCGTCCTGCAAGCGGGAACTTCTCAGGAGGTAACCGTAACACCTTCAACCCCAACAACCATAGCCAAGGAAGTGGTTGCTATACCTGTGGTCAGCCAGGGCACTTCTCTAAGGAGTGTCCCCTGAAGAAGCCTTCTGCACCGAGCCTCTGCGCGCCGCGACCCAACGAGGGTCAAGGCCGTGGATCCACTGGTAGGAACCAGAAGACTCAAGCCAACAATGCAAGGGGCCGTCTGAATCATGTTACCGCTGAAGAAGCTGCCGAGGCGCCCGATGTTGTCCTGGGTACGTTTCTTGTTAACTCCATCCCTGCAAGTGTGCTGTTTGATTCTGGTGCATCGCATTCCTTTGTTACCGAGAGGTTCGTGGCCAAAGGTGGGTTGACCACATCTCAAATGGCTCGCAATATGATAGTTCAAATTCCTGGTTCACAAGTTAGAGCTCACATGTCCTGCGAAGGGGTACCTATAGTTATCCAGGGATTATCCTTCCAAGCCAATCTGATCATTCTTGGTACAAAGGATTTGGATGTGGTACTTGGGATGGACTAGATGTCCAAGTACCAGGGGCACATAGATTGTGCCTGAAAGGCGATATTCCTGACCAATAGTGAAGGCGTTCAGATTGAGCACGTCGCAACCATGCCATCCCGCAAGGCATACTATAAGAAGTCTGTCTCTGGACCGACCCTTGACCAAGTTCCGGTGGTATATGAGTACCCCGACGTCTTCCCTGACACTACAAGAGAATTGGCCCATAGAGGCACTATTTTAGTCCCGTAGAGACACTTATATTGTCTTTACATAGTTGTAGAGGCATTTTCCATATTGTCTTAAAAGTGTCATTATGTGCAGTGTCCCTTAGACTGTAGAGTCATTTTGTGAAATGCCTATGAAAGACCTAAGGTTACTTTGTAAATACATTAAGTTGTGTATCTACTCACAATCTCACATAGAGTCACTTCAAAGATACACTTCGAATGTGTATGTAATTATATAGAGGCACTCTCATGCAGCATTTTAGATTTTCTCTAACTTCAATAGAAACATTTTGGTGTGGCAATGTAGACCTTTAAGCAAGGCGTTTTATTTGGTCTCTTAATTTTTTTAGGTAGTACGTATAAACATGCATATTATCTCGTCCGACTATGTAGAGGCATCTTTACCGGAAATTCAATTCGGCTCCCATGTGCATATGCACCTTATACTAAAAATATATATTTTGAATTGTCAAAAAATTTAAACGAATTTTTTTACATGTACATCTCTATAATCCATATGCGTTTGTAAACTTTCACAAAAAAACGATATTGTATGTGATTGGTGTAAAAAGACAAAACATGTACCATAAAATATACTGTTTTTAGCACAAAAAATTGTCCTTTTTATGTAGGCCAAACGACAAGTTGATTTTTTGTGAAACGACTTTGTGCACACACAACATGTGAAGACGTACGTGTGAATTTTTCGTTCAATTTTTTTGACATTTCCAAATGTGTCAAATATTACATTCAAATAAAGAGAGCATATGCACCTGGGAGCCAAAACACCATTCTCCTTACACCATTTTGTTTTTTTCTAGAGACGTTTATGTAGTCCCAGATTCAATAACATAATACATATACAAAATATTATTAATCATGACACATGAACAAAAGATAGACATCCAGTCATAGAAATTAGTAATATATATAGATACACTGAGATTTCACTAATTGCATATAAAAATACAAGTATTAAATATACAACATTGACAACATGAAACAAATAGAAGAGATGGATGCTCAAATAATAATCTCTCCTCGCTAGACAACATCACAAAATCTAAACCACAGTAGTCTTAAGAATTCTAAGCATCACTAGACCATATGACCGAGCACTAGAGTTCCCTTCTGAGCTATTGTCATCAGCCACCATAAGGAGTGAAATATATATAGACCCTGCAAGCACTGAAATATATATACCTTCACATTCTTATCAGCGCGCTGGGGCAGACATGCATCGTGATAGCGAGGAATCGGCGGAGGAGACCGGCGTTGTGCCGCGCCGGTGAACACCGGTAGAAGGCTAGGATCAAGGGAGAAATCTGGGATGAGGAGACCGGATCGGGAGAAGACGGATGAGATTAGGGTGTTCTAAGAAAATGGATATCAAGAGAATGGAGGAGAGGAGATCATGGGAGGGATACGGTTAGATGTTTGAAAAGGCTTTTGAGCCACGACCGCAGCGTGAACACTTTGTGAATTATGGGTTCCCAAAAATTGGCGGGTCACAAAATCGAAGGCAAATAAAAGCGGGACCCTAGAAATTATCTATGTGACAGTGTAAATAGACATTTAGATTTTGGAGCCAAACTAAAGTAGTTGTGTGGTAGTGGGATTCTGAAAATGGTCGAAGATACATTATGGATGGTGCCTCTATAGAGTAGTCTCAACCGTGTTAAAAGGCATTTCCTAAAATGTCTCTTATAATGTCTTTACATAATAATCGCTAAGAGACACTATGGATGGCGCCTCTACGGACATGTCTAAATTGTCAAGGCATTTTCTAAAATGTCTCTGATAGTGTCTTTATATAAGTGATAAGAGACATATTGCAGAGTGCCTCTACAAATTTGTCTCTATTGATAAGACACTCTCTACAATGTCTCTTATAACATCTTTACATAGTGATTCAGTTAGGTGCTAAGAGACACATAGAAAGTGTCTCTAGGGAAATGTCTCTTGTGCATGTTTTTGTTGTAGTGTGAGGAGTTGCCAGGTATGCCCCCTGACCGGGATATCGAGTTCATAATTGAGTTGATTCCTGGGACAGCTCCCATTGCTCAAAGGCCCTATCGCATGAACCCCCGAGAATTA
This sequence comes from Dactylis glomerata, assembly GCA_007115705.1. Lineage (NCBI taxonomy): Eukaryota > Viridiplantae > Streptophyta > Magnoliopsida > Poales > Poaceae > Dactylis > Dactylis glomerata. The sequence continues at coordinate 10,337 of QXEO01002053.1, read as the reverse complement.
GAAGAGTTAAAGAAACAACTCGCTGATATGCTCAGCAAAGGCCTTATCCGTCCCAGCGCTTCACCTTGGGATCGCCTGTTCTCTTTGTGGACAAGCGAGACGGTACCATTCGAATGTGTGTGGATTACCGTAAGTTAAATGAGGTGACCATCAAGAATAAATACCCACTCCCGAAAATTGAAGACCTATTCGATCAGCTGAATGGAGCCAAAGTGTTCTCTAAGATTGATCTCCACACTGGAAATCATCAGCTGAAGGTCCGAGAGTCCGACATTCCCAAGACCGCCTTTACCACTCGCTACGGCCTGTTCGAGTACACCGTCATGTCCTTTGGCCTAACCAATGCCCCTGCCTATTTCATGAATCTCATGAATAAGGTATTCATGAAGTTCCTTGACAAATTTGTGGTGGTATTCATCGACGACATCTTGGTCTATTCCAAGACTGAGGAAGAGCACGCAGAACATCTGCGGCTAGTTTTGGGAACCCTGCGCAAGCACCAGCTTTACGCCAAATTCAGCAAATGTGAGTTTTGGCTGAAAGAATTTGGATTTCTAGGCCATGTTAACTCAGCCGGTGGAGTATCTGTTGACCCCTAAAAAATTACCTCCATAATGGAAAGAAAATCCCCAACCAACCCCACCGAAGTCCGAGCATTTCTTGGGCTAGCCGGGTATTATCGGAAGTTTGTAGAAGGGTTTTCTAGCATCGCTCGCCTGTTGACTCAGCTACTCAAGAAAGATAAGAAGTTTGAGTGGACTGAGAAGTGCGAGCAGAGTTTCCAAGAAATCAAGAAGAGACTCGTGTCAGCTCCTATCCTAACCATGCCTGATATTACCAAGAGCTTCGATGTCTATTGCGACGCATCCAAGCTTGGACTTGGAAGTGTCCTGATGCAAGATGGCAAAGTTATCGCCTACCTATTCCGTCAATTGTGCCCTCATGAGCTGAACTATCCTACCCATGACCTAGAGCTTGCCGCTATTGTCCATGCCCTCAAAACATGGCGACACTACCTTATGGGGAACCGGTGTGAGATCTATGCCGACCACAAAAGCCTGAAGTACATTTTCTCCGAGAAGGAATTAAACATGAGACAAAGGAGATGGATTGAGCTCATCAAGGACTATGACCTAGGCATTCATTACCATCCTGGTAAGGCGAATGTGGTCGCTGATGCCCTCAGCCGAGAGCCCTGCTCCCTAAACACCCTACTGAAGACCAACCAACCAGCCTTATGCGAGGAGTTCGAGAAGTTCGGACTTGAGCTTGTAAGCAATGGTTTCTTAGCGAACCTTGAAGTCCGACCCACTCTCTTTGACTAGATCAAAGGAGCTCAGAAGGGTCATGAGAGTATTGAAGGAATCAAGCGTAGGATGGGACGAGAAGAAGTACCTGGGTTTTCAATTGACCAGGAAGGTGTGCTATGGTATAATGGCCGCCTATGCGTCCCTAACATCGAGGAGTTGAAACAACTCATTCCGAAGGAGGCCCATGACACCCCGTATTCGATCCATCCCAGAGGCACCAAAATGTACCAAGACTTGAAGGAACTATTTTGGTGGCACGGTATGAAGCGGGAAATAGCTTTTTATATAGCCTGGTGTGACGTCTGCCAATGTGTCAAGGCTGAGCACCAAAGACCTGCGGGTCTGCTGCAGCCATTAAAGGTGCCAATGTGGAAGTGGGAAGAAGTCGGAATGGACTTCATCACTGGGCTACCTAGATCCAACCGAGGCCACGACTCTCTCTGGGTTATCATTGATCGCCTGACCAAGGTCGCCCACTTTCTTCCTGTCAAGACCACCCATAAAGGCTGAGACTTAGCCGAGTTGTATATGTCTAGGATTGTCAGCCTCCATGGAGTACCTAAGGTGATTGTGACTGACCAAGGCACCCAATTCACCTCAAGATTCTGGAACAAACTTCACGAAGCCTTGGGAACCAAACTCTCCTTTAGTACAGCCTATCACCCACAAACTGGTGGTCAACCGAAAGGGTTAACCAGATCCTCGAAGACATGCTTCGAGCCTGTGTCCTCTCATATGGGGCCAAGTGGGAGGACTGCTTTCCATTTGTCGAGTTCTCCTACAACAATAGCTACCAAGCTAGTCTGCAGATGGCCCCCTTTGAAGCCCTGTATGGCCGCAAGTGTCATACCCCTCTTAACTGGTTTGAAACTGGAGAGAGCCAAGTGTTTGGGCCGGATGTCATCAAGGAATCTGAGGAGCAAGTCCAGCTCATCCGCAACCGTTTGAAGGCAGCCCAATCAAGACAAAAGAGCTATGCCGACCCAAAGAGGAGACCTGTTACCTTCAATGTGGGAGACTTTGTCTACCTTTGAGTCACACCACTCAAGGGTATGCAATGCTTCCATGTTAAAGGTAAACTTGCACCCCGGTACATTGGACCATTCAAGATCTTAGACCGTAAGGGCGCCATGTCCTACAAGCTAGAGCTACCCCCAAAGCTGTCCGAGTTCCATGATGACTTCCATGTTTCGCAACTCCGTAAATGCCTCCAAGTCCCTAACAAGCCCAAGACCTTCAAGGAGATCGACCATGATTCCATCGACCTAAACCACGACCTCACCTACCGGGAGAGACCAATTTGCATCCTTGAAGAAGACGTTCGTCTTACCCGTAGACGCAAGATCAAGATGTCTAAGGTGCAATGGAGCAACCACACCGAAGACGAAGCCACTTGGGAACGTGAGGATTATCTCAAACGAGAGTTTCCCGAAATACTTCAAGCTTAGCTACCGAATCTCAGGACGAGATTCTTTTAAGGGGGGAAGGTCTGTAACACCCTACTTTTTGTGTACCTGATTTCTGGACCTAAACCTTAAGTAAGGATTTTAGGGCAATTAAAAAACTTTTGAGAATGCTTGGATGCATAAGAAATTCTAATGTGAGCTTGATGTCTTGGTAGGTTAAATTGCGTGGTTTGTGTGCATACAAGTTGAATGCCAAAATTTGCTTTAACCAAAACCTTGCATAAATTCTTGCTTGGGTGCTATGATTTCATGCAACAACCTTTGACCACGATGTGAGTGTGTATGAGGCCATAGCACTAGGGAACCCTCTTCACATGCTTGCATCATTTCAATTTCCTATATGATTTATTTTTGCACTTTTATTTGAAAATAGGGACTTCTCCAAAACCCTAACCCTTCTAGCTTTAAAAATTTCAAAACTTGGCCATATGTTCCTTGAGCATATTAGCCACTTCTGAAACTAACCTAGACTAACTTTCTAACCTAGTTTGAAAAATTCAAATTTGAATTTTGGCCATGCACACCCTAGCCCTATGTCTTTCCCTCCTTCCTTCTTTTCCTCCATGCAAAACTGATCTAGGGGCAAAGATCTGCCCTGCTCTCTCTCCCTCTCTCTCTGCATCCCTAACAAATCTTGGCAAAGATTTCCCCTTGTCGTTTCCTAGATGGACACGAGGGGGAGGAGGAGCCCGAGGCCATCGCTCTACCAAAACCCTGTCCCCCTATTCTCTTCGACGCCACCACCATGGCCAACCCCCAATGGGCTTGCGCCGTCCCTGCCGACCATTTCCCTCAACCCCACGCTGCAGAGACCGAGCCCGCTACCCCTCGCTCACCCCTGGGTTGACGCCATGCTTGCAGTGGACGCCGACGCGAGCACGACCAGCACCGACCACCTCCAGACCTGTCACCTCGCCATCGACCTCTCCTACACGCCCATGACCAATTCCACGGGACGCCGCCACCTTGGACCCACCCTGCGCCGCGCAGTGGCCATTACACTCCAACACGACCGTACCGCCCAGCGCGCCCAGACCACGCCTTGCGTTCTCGTGCACGCGCACACGCGCCGGTCTAGTACCGCGCACGATCGTGCACGGCACCGTGCCCCCAGCACGCTGACAGCCCCGCCGTGCCCCCTGGCCGACCGTAACGCTCCAGTCACGCCCCGTTCTGGCCGCACCCACACTGAACCCTCGCCCGTTCCGACCGTATTAGTGAGCCACCGACGCTACCGTCCATACCCCTAGACTCAGTGCACAACGCTGCCCAGAAACACCACCCATGCCCTCCAATCTCGTCCGACGAGTTGCACCGTGCACCCAGGCCATGGTTTCAGTATAAAACCCGCCGGCCATCCGAGGAGCCCTGGATCTTGCACACACGCCTCCCACTCCACTCCTCTCTCCTTGCAGAACCTTTTCCCTATGGTGCCGCTCTGTTTCCCTCACCGCTGAGCCCGTCGGCTGAGGGTAGATCACCGGCAGTAATGGTGAAGGCTGACGTGGCTACGAGCTCGCCATCACTCTCTCCTCTACACCATTGTGTTTCCCTTCCTCTCCTCGATCTCACCTGCCGTTTTCCCTGGCCAGATTGCTCGGATCCGACGCCGCTACTGTCGTTGCTGGGAGGATCTCTGACGAGCTCGGCAACCGCCTCGCCTTCATAGCCCCCGCATGCAAGCCGCTTGGACCCGGAACTCCTTCTGAGCACCTCCGCCACCAAACTAGTCGTCGCCGCCTGCCTCCTAATCGGACGGCCGAGGCATCCCCGTACCCCTTCGGTGGCAGCTGGGCTGGCCGGCGAGCCAACGGGCCGATCCGGTCCAGATCTGGCGAAGCCTGGCCAGATCCGACCCTTTTTCTTTTTTTCATATATGAATTTCTGTGATGGATTTTTACTGCTACATTCAAAATTGCTTAGAAAATCATCTAGGCATCAAAATTTGGTGATTCAAATTTCCCTGTGATCCCTACAGCATTATCTAGCCTCCTGTACTGCATGCATGATTTTAGGACCATGAATATTATCTGAGGATTATTTGTTGTAGATCTAGGGTTTACCATCTTAAATCCAAACCTGAAGTTTTATAGTATGAAATTGTGTCATTCCAATTTTTAGTGATGCTCTGAGATATTGTGAAGCTTTAGGAACTGGATTTGCTATTTTAGGATTATTGGTTTGCCTGCAGTAATTATTTTGGTGATATTAAAGATTTGCATTGTTTTAATTATTGTGTCTAGTAGGAATATTATTTTGAGGTGATTCAGACTCTGGTGTGTTATGCATTGCAGTAGGTTTTCCAACTTGGTCTCTGGTAGAATTTTAGGAGCCACAAGAAGGTTTTAGGGAATTAATTTGCTTTTCTAGTAATAAGTGTCATTAGGAAATTCATATAATCAACCATAACTTCTTTTGGATTGATTCCAATTGGGTTGGATCTGTCATTGTGTTGCTGGTTGCGATGCTTTGATCCTTGTTGGCGATATACTAAATAGGTATACCAGCGACGTAGTCCTGAACCAGCAAGCCAGGGTGGCCATCAGGGTGGTATGGCGGATTGCCTACCGGGCGGCCCAGTTGCTGGAAGCCCATGGCGGATACTGGACGCAGGAGCTCGTGGCGGATCCAGAGACAGGGCCCATGGTGGGTTGCCTTGTAGTACACGCATAGGACTTAGTCTAGGACTCCATATTGTATCCGCTCCGGTACCATCGTGATGCCACGCCAGGCGCCTTTATAAGACGGCGTGGAGGTGCCCTTGAGGCAGAGTCAGAATCACCGAGACTTAGATACGGCCAATCGCATAGCGAAACATCCAACCTCATCATTGCAATCGAGCACTTGTTGCCATATAGTGAATTATAGAAGCACGTAGGGTCTCGCCACCGTTGCGGGATCTGAAGCTGTACCACCGTCTCGGATCGCTCCGCCGTGTCACCCCTTCCACAAACCGCCATACACCTACCCTTATGGCAGATCTGTTGACGAAACCACGACAGTTGGCGCCCACCGTGGGGCATAATGCGTCAGGAGCGCGGATCCAGGCGGGATCCGCCTTCGCAGGCATCGATGACACCGTCGCCATCGGGCGTGTCCTCTATGATTCTGGCTTCCCCATCGTCCCAGCGGATAACCTCTGGGTGCCGGCTAGAGAAGACCCTACCCGACTTACCGTTGTTCCGATCGGAGACATCCACATCTTCATCGGAGAGATGGACCTTACCCCCACCACGGAAACCAATTTCCGGCGGATTGGTATGGCTGAAACCCCCAAACGGACCGATTTCGAGCTGGATACAGAGGAGGAATCAGCTGATCTGGAACTTTCTAAGTTATCTAGATCGGATCTAAAAAACAATCCCACCCAACCCGCCCTAGAGGTAGAGGAAGTGGTGGCCGACCACTGTGAATCCGCCATGAGCAATCTGCCATTAGAGGCACCGTGGTATTGCTTGTTGCTTTCGCAGGAACCACTTCGGGATCTGCCTCCAATGGAGATGACAGCCCAGGTGAATCCATCCTAGAGGCACTTAACGAAAGTGGTGAATCGGATGACTGGGATAGCAAAGGCTATGACTCTGATCACTATAACGCCACCATGAGAAGAATCGAGGCGGAACTAGCTCAGCAAGCACTTGAAGAGCAGAACGCAGCCGCCAAGCAGGTGTTTATGACCAACAAAGGAGATGACGCTGGGCAGACAACTGGTGATCCGCCATCTCAGGCAGCCCATGACGAAGATGCCGGCAAAGAGCAGGGTAACCCGCCACCAGCCGCCGATCCCGCCATGGAACAACTGCCCGAGATCCAGGGCGGCCCTAGGCCTCTGCAACCCGACGTCCCCGTGGTGCATCACCCAGAAGACTTCACGACCCCGCTGGACAAGGTCGTCTATGGAACTCTAGGAGATCCAATCACCCCGACTATGTCACAAACGTGAACAATCTCGAGAAGAAGAGGTGAGCAATCCTCAGAAGAACAAAGTGAGTCGAGAATATGGGCGAAAAGCTAGATGGCGACATTGCTAAAGTCAAGACACGCTAACGCGCAAGGAACATGGAGGAGAAGTACGTTACTCTCATCCAGAATCAAATTAACGAGGGCGGTGACCCGCAGCTGGCACGAAACCTTGAGTTCATGTGCCAACCGCGGAAACTCTGGCTAGGATGTACATCAAGAATCCGCCATATGTGGAAGAACCACGATGAAGTCAGGGCTACGCCCGTTGAGAACATCCTGGCCGCAAAGGAGCTATTGGAGCATAACCAAAGCCCGGCAGCCCTAGAGACGGTGGTAAAACTAATGACCAAAGCATTGGTGCAGCAGGAGAAGGCTACATCCTCATGAAGGCTCGAATCTGATCCTACGCTATGCCGGTCTAGTACTGCCTCCAAAGCTCAGGGTAATGGAAATTATGGTACCTGCCCTGATAACGAATCTCATACCGGATCCTCAGAGGCCCGAAGAAGAGAAGCTCGTAGCAGGGCAGATGCCATCCCAATATCCTCTGATGATAAGCCACATGGCAAAGGCCATCAAAGAAATCCATCGCCACCCCACAAGAACTATCCTGCTTACGGATACCACCAAGACAAGGCCCCACCCCGCCATAAGTCCAACATGCCGCCACCAAAGTACAAGACGTTCGAAATCCCATAGGGAGGAATTGTCATACACGACAATGATGGCAAGCAAGGAAGGAGTCGTGACGCTGGCCGGAGAGACAAGCCGCCACGACATGAAACCAGTCGGGATGGCGGGTCCAAGCATAGGGAGCCACCTCGCCATGACGACGGCGCGCACCGTAGCGGCGACAAGGATAAGCATCGCTCTTCATGCCGCCGCGATGACAAAGGGCAAGGCTCCCGCCGACATGACAATGACCCAGCTCCACGAAGAGCAGAGGGAAGCCGCCGCAGTTGTAGAGATCCATCGCAGGACATCGAGAGTAAAAGGTGTGACCCTTCACCATCCCCACCAAGCAGTCCCCATGGCGGCGGTGGCGGTGGTGGCCCAGCCAGGTCACGCGCCTCCCAAAAAGATCCGCAGGACAAGAAGCCATATGACGCGCGTACCCACTTAAACGAGATCGCCAAGTCTCAAATAACCTTCTTCCTCGGCCCGAAGTGCTTTGGACAGCGGATCGGTGATGAGCCCATCCCACATGGCTTCAAGATCGAGAAAAACATCCGCCAGTACAACGGAGTCGACAGGCCCTTAACTTGGCTACAAGACTACTTCAACGCAGTGCAGTTCGCAGGGGATCACCCAATGTTGTTGTCCGCTATCTGCCCCTGATGCTGTCCGGCACAGCGCGGCAGTGGATCAACGACTTGGCAGAAAATTCTATCCAAACCTGGTTTGACATGCAGACTGCGTTCACTAAAAACTTCGAAGGTACCTACAAGCGACCTCACAATATAGGTGACCTCCAACGGTGTCGGCGAGCAGACGAGACCTCCCAAACTTTCCTCGCACATTGGCTAGATATGAAGAACTCCTGTGAAGGGGTTACCGACGAATCCGCCATCCTTGCGTTTATCGATAGTTTGGAGAGAGGCCAGCTACTCCGCCATCGCCTGCTATCAGAACAAAATGAAGGGAAACTAACCCTAAATTCCATGATCACCATTGCAAGCAACTACGCGGCCGCCGATGACGACGCCCGCGAATCGTTGAAGGCTTCCGCCATCCAGAACACGGAAAGCGGAACAATAGCAACAAACGAAAGAATCTGCCAGAAGAGCAGCAAACTCCGGATATGGTGTCCACAACCTTCTCAGACAAGGGACAGAGCAGCCAACGCGGGTGGGGACGAGGTTCCAGCAGCGGCCAACCGCGAAGCTCCCCAGCTTCCGCTACGGTACCGGCTGCACCTGTGTCTTATGATGAATACCGCGACATGCCATGCTTCACCCATCGGGACGCCTCAGGAAAGTGCAACCACACCAACCGGAACTGCAAGTTTGTCAATGACATCAAGGCAGACCAAGAAGCTGGCTACAAACGCACCCGGCGGCAACGACCTCGTGGCAAAGGGAAAACGGACAATGAAAAGGAGTCCAAGGATAGGAGCGATATGGATGAGGACCCTGCGCCCAAACCCGCCGAAAAGGCAGAGGGTGGAACTGGCACGGGTAACCCATACAAGAGCACCAAGAAGGGAGCATTTCACACCTTCCTTGGGCCTCCCACGGCTAAGGCACAGCGAGCCGCCATCCGCTCCCTAAATGCCACCGTGCCTAAGGTCCGCCAGTACGTCCGATGGTCCGAGATGCCGGTGCAATGGAGCCGCGGCGATCACCCAGAGCACATCCCGGATGGATACTACGCCATGGTGGTTAACCCCCTCATCCAAGGCTACGAGTTCTCCAAGTGTCTGATGGATGGCGGTAGCAGCCTGAACATCATGTACGTGGAAATCCTGACAAAGCTAGGCCTCACCAAGACCCAACTCCGCCATAGTGCTATCACTTTCTATGTAGTGGTTCCTGGCTGCCAAGCAAAGTCACTCGGGTCCATCACCCTCAAGGTCGCCTTTGGCGATGAAAATAATTACCACGAAGAGCCCATAACCGTCGAGGTGGTCCCCTTCAAGAGTACATACCACGTGATCTTTGGCCGCCCTGTCTTCCACAGCTTTCATGCTAGGCCGTGCTACATCTACAACCAGCTGAAAATGCCAGGACCTGATGGCATCATCACAGTTTATGGCAGTTTCGGAAGGCCAAGAAGTGCGAGGATGGAGAAACCGCCTTTGCGGAAGCAGTGTTCTTCGGCGAGGAGTTCAAGGAAATCCATGCCGCCATGGACCCCGCGGAGATGCCGGCATCCAAGCAGGAAGTATCCGCCTCCCCGCCCACCTTCAAGCCTACAGTTGATACAAAACAGGTGGAACTTGTCACTGGCAATGCCGCCAAGACCACCTCAATAGGGACAAACTTGTCCCCCAAATAGGAAAGCGCGCTCGTCGAGTTCCTCCGTGAGAACCGGGACATCTTTGCATGGCAGCCATCTGACATGACAGGTGTACCCAGGGAACTCGCCGAGCATGCCCTGCAGATAATCCCTGGTTCCAAACCAGTACGACAAGCAATGAGGCGCTTCGGAGATGAAAAACGTTGCGCCATAGCAAAGGAAATCTCCAAGCTATTGAAAGCAGGCTTCATCAAAGAAGTGAAGGGAATATGCCCGAGAGGCAATAATAAAGTGGTTAATCATATTCCATGTTTATGATAAATGTTTATTTCTCATGCTAGAATTGTATTAATTGGAAACATTAATACTTGTGTGATTAATAAACTAAAAGGTTCCTAGTAAAGCCTCTCTTTATACTAGCTCGTTGATTAACTGATGATCAAGGTTTCCTGATCATGAACATTGGATGTTGTTAATAACGGGGTCATATCATTAGAAGAATGATGTGATGAACACTCACACCCATAGTAGAATAGCAATACGATCAAGTCATCAAGTTCATTGCTATATCAAACTCATACAAATAGTTCTAATCCTCAGACCATGAGATCATGTTAATCACTGATACCGGAAGAGTGCT
>QXEO01002051.1:0-19846 GCA_007115705.1 Dactylis glomerata | reverse complement strand
GGAACTAACCATTAAACAAGTCACCACAGTGCCAGTTCCCTGTTTTCTGCTGTTTTTGTGTTTCAGAAGTGATACACAGGAAATATCTCAGAATTGGACGAAACAAGTTCCTGAAGTCTTATTTTACCCGGAAGCTTCCAGAGATCCGAAGAGTAGTAGAAGGGGAGCCACAGGGGCCCCACACACCAAGCCGGCGCAGCCAGGGGCCTGGGCCGCGCCAGCCAGGCGTGAGGCCACCTGGCTCCACCTCTGACATCGCCCTTCGCCTATAAAGACCCCCCGATGGAAAAAAAACCTAAGGACCTGATCAATTTTCCAGAACACATCGCGATCCGCCGCCGCCGTCGACCCAAAGATCGGGAGGGTCCAGAAGCTCTTCCCGGCACCCTGCCGGAGAGGGGAATCGCCACCGAAGGTCTTCTTCATCGCCATGCTTGCCTCCGGAGCGATGAGTGAGTAGTCTACCTTGGACTATGGGTCCATAGCAGTAGCTAGATGGTTGTCTTCTCCACCATGTGCTTCATGTTTAGATCTCATGAGCTGCCCTACATGATTGAGATCACCGTTATGTAATTCTACATGTTTGGTTTGTTGGGATCTGATGAATATTGGTGTTATGATTGAGTTGCTATACTGAAATATATCTTATGTTATCTCTATGTTGTTTATGATCTTGCATGCTCTCAGTTGTTAGTAGCTATCTTGGTCCGAGTAGTTGCTAGTGACTCCAAGAGGGGTATTTATGCTCGATAGTGGGTTCATGCCTCTATTTAACCTGGGGGAGTGACAGAAACCTCTAAGGTTGTAGATGTGCTGTTGCTACTAGGTAGAAAACAACATTCATATGCTCAAGGGCATATGCTTTGTTTACATTACACACTTTGCTTAATGCAATTATCTGTTGTTTGCAACTTAATACTTGTGGAGTTCTCGGATTGATTCACCACAAGTGGATTATTAGTCATAGATGCAGTTGGATGGCGGTCTATGTATTTTGTTATAATGCCCATAGTAAATCTCATAGTGATCTTCTTGACATATCACGTTATCTTTATTCTATCAATTGCCCAACTGTAATTTGTTTACCCAGCATGTGTTATTTATCTTATGGAGAGACACCACTAGTGAACTGTGGACCCCGGTCCTATTTCCATCATATTGCTATCACCTGTTTACTTTACTCGCACTGTTTACTTTACTCGCATACTTCTACTGTTTTCCACTCGATACGCTCATAACCTTTGTTTCAAGCAAACCGGTGAGATTGACAACCTCATCGCAAGTTGGGAACAAAGTACTTGGTTGTGTGTGTGCAGGTTCCGCGTTGAAGCTAGCAAGCAAAGCTTGGACGAGGCGCCATATATAAATTGTCCGAAGCTATCGCAAACTAGCAAGCATCACCTTCAGTCGCATTGTCTGCTTTTCTCTCCTGATCGACATACATTGGTTTCTTAATTGAGGGAAAATCTTGCTGCTATATTCATCACACCTTCCTCTTGGGGTTCCCAACTGGCCGGTTATTTACTTCATCAACCCGGTAGCATCACATACAAACTTGGGAACGTCACACTAGTTCGAATTCAATACAAAGGGATCCCCAATACAAATTGTTCATACACATTCAAATTAATTGTTCAAAATAAAATCTTTCTCTTGCTCCTGGTGTGACTCGCTGGGTCCACCACCTTACTCCGGGTAACCCTACCAGCGATATTACCGGTGTCTACCTTCCTTTTGCACTCTTTCTTGTTCTTCTTCTCTTCGGGTTGTGCCAAGACCGAGACAACCATATCATACGAAGCTTGTGCTCTTTCTTCTAATACATTTTCCTCCCTTGCTTCTACAATCTGCTCTTGATCCATCGGTTTACCCAGCTCTCGATCAATTGCTTCAGTCAGCTGTCTATGCGTTGCTTCAACGGCCTCTCGATCCATCTGTTCCCTCTGCTCTAGATCCATCGGTTCAAGCAGCTCTCGATTCATCTGTTCAATCTGCTCTCGATCCATCGGTTCAAGCAGCTCTTGATCTATCGGTTCAAGCAGCTCTCGATCCATCGGTTCAAGCAGCTCTCGATTCATCTATTCAATCTGCTCTCGATCCATTGGTTCAAGCAGCTCTCAATCCATCGGTTCAAGCAGCTCTCGATCCATCGGTTCAAGCATCTCTCGATTCATTTGTTTAATCTGCTCTCGATCCATCGGTTCAAGCAGCTCTCGATCCATCGGTTCAAGCAGCTCTCGATTTATTGCTTCAATCTCCTCATGTTGAATTGCTGCTTCATTCTCCTGTGCATTTGCTGCTCCCGCCTGATCTTCCATTCCAAAAGCTGGGTCAACTGGATTTTTACAAAGCCTAGCAATGTGTCCAGGGGTTCCACAACGTTTGCACTTACGTCATCGAATCGGTGCACCACCCTCTGCACTAGCTCTGATCCTATTCTTCCTCGGCCTACCTGCCGGTCTAGTCAAAACTGGAGAGTATAGTTTGAAGCCTGGATCGATTTTCATCCATTGGTCTTTTCCCAACAAGGTAGGAACATTCATAGCATATGCAACCCTAAATTTGGCAACAGAGAAATACTCTGACACATACTGATCAACTTCACCTTCTGCACCCGCTATAACACACATGAAAAACAATGCGTGTATGCAGGGTATCCCACGGATCTACCATCGCCTACAATGGCATGTCCTATTAACCAAACTCACTGGATACCTCCACTGCCTGTTTTTACTATCAGTGTAGGTTACCTCAGCCTCCATTCCTTTTCTGATGCATTTCATCTTCAATTGGTTTGCCCTGGCATGCAAAGACTTAATCAAAGATGGGAGCATGAGATGGCCAAGATATTTTGTGGCTGCAATTCTTTGACGCAGATCGATCTTTATCATGATCATCTTCCTAATCTTATCAAATATTTGCCACAACATAAGCCCTTTTAATGACTTGACCTTTGCATTGAAACTCTCCGCAAGGTTACTTGTTACATAGTCTACCTTGCAAATTTCATTGAATTGGCTTCTTGACCACACCCTACCATGATGTTCATCCAAGTACTCCTTCACCCCAGGTTTTTTTATACAACACATCCAAATGAAACAGATGCTTCCTAATGCTGCATGTGTATGCAGCTGGCCATAGGTTGTCAGTATAAACTTTACCCTTGAATTTCTTTGTAAAATTCTGTACCAAGTGTCGCATATATTCCCTATGCTCCACTCCAGGGAATACTGCTTCTACTGCACTCTTCAAACCTTTACAAGCGTCTGTGTGGATAGTAAGTCCTGGTGGATGACCTATAAGGTCGCACAAATTCTGCAGAAACCAAGTCTAACTTTCCTCTGACTCAACCTCCAAAACTCCATAAGCAACAGGGAACATCCAATTGTGTCCATCAACTGCAGTAGCAGCAACTAGCTGTCCTTTAAACCTGCCATGAAGAGCTGTTACATCCACGGCCAAATAAGGCCTGCAACCATCCAGAAAGCCTTTCCAGCAAGCTTTGAAACAAACAAAAGCCCTTCTAAAACATTCCTTCTGCATTATCCTCCCGCTTTTCAATTTGTAGGGAATTGTATGCTTGTCTATCGCTACAACACTGCCTGGACTAGCCATCTCCACTTCAGCTTTGAAAGTGTAAAGCAACTGAAAGCTTTCATTCCATGGACCATTGATCCTGTTAAGAGCCATTTCCTTTGCATAGAACATCCTCATTTAAGGTATTTTTATATTAAACTTATCAGATATCTTTTTTATGAGTGATGTTGGACCAAGTGATGGAGTTTCTCTCAGCCAATCTATGATTGTATCTGCCAACCACCTAGTCTTCGCTAGCTTTGATTTCTCCTCTGGCGCTCCCGCTCGAGGTGGACAAGTATGGTCAATCGAGTTCTTCTTTATCTGAAACATAATTATAAGGGATGTCAGTAACAGTTAACAAATTTTATACCGTGATCTAAAATACACAACTGGTTGGCGTAGTACCTGAACCATGGTGCTTCTGAGCATTGTGGATGCATGCAGCCTCCACCTACACCTCTTATATGGGCACTTAACTGTGAACCTACCTGGCTCACTTTTAATAACCTCATAATCATTCTTGGTGAGAATGCAATATGTAGTAATTGCATTACGGCAGTCCATCATCGTTTGAAATACGATGCCTTCTGCAAGCTGAGGATCCTCCCTGTTCCACTCAAGTGTTGGCAAGTCATCACCTTCGTAATCGGCTAAAACGAGGCTGTCATTGTTCTCATCCTTCTCTTCATCATTAGTGTCATCAAATCTGGCACCTTGTGCAATATCTTCCATGTATTGATCCTCCATTGCCTGCTTACTGCATTGATCTACCAATTCAGGAAACATCAACTCATCCTCATCATCTTGAGGAGACGGATCCTCAATCTCTTCATCGTCCTCCACATCGACCGCAGGAACGATCTGGCTACCACTAGCACTGGGGACAGATGGTGCTGCTATGGACCTACAAGGAGCAAGGCGGCGCACACGATTAGCAGAGGCAGCAACACTAGAGAGACATGATGCCCGACCACCTGATGATGCCCCAACACCAGATGATGCCTGGACCCTGTCCACATGGATACAAATTTTACCGACACGGCAAGAATCATTTAAAGCAAAAAGAATTCCCAGATCCTCGTCAGAAATTAGTGGAACATATCTTCCCTCCGTGCTATTGAAATATTGGAAATCAACTGAATCGCCAGCGCCCCAGGGGTACTGAGCGCAGATGTTATCTTTTAAATCCCTCAACGAGATGGTAGTTGCAACCACCACTGGGATGTAAAATCCGCTCACATTGCATTCAGAATCACGCAAAAAGCTAGTATCCAGCCTAACCACCAGCCGAAAAGCCAGCACTGGATCAATCCTATTCGAAAAGCAACGCAGTTAGTTGAGCAACAACGATTCGCGCTCAAAAACTGCCTACTGTTAATTCACATAGGCAGACGATGCTTACCCAGATGGAATCCATGCGTTAGATCCCTCCGATTCCCAATCTTCTCCGCCGTTGAGGGGCATAATCGGCACACCAGACGGATGTACAAACTCTACCGCGATAGGGGTAGATCTAGTGGAGGCGGAGCCCTCTCCGCCTCCCGGGGGTGGTGGTGGGGGTGGGGACGGCTCGGGGGCGGACGACGCCATAAGGTAGGAGGGCAGGACGGCGTGGCGGCGGAGGGGCGGTGTGTGAGCTCTTCCAGTCTTGGGCGGAGGGGGAAAGCTTTGGGTGAGTGAGAGACCGCCAGTCCGACGTGTCTCATTGGGTCAACAGTCAACACCATTAAAAAACAACGATCCATTCACAACCACCACGGCTCCCTAGCCGTCACCGATAACGGTCAAGGCCTCTGACCAGATGGCAACCCTCCCGTCCGAGCGTCTGCGAGGGGTTTCAAACTAGAGGGAGGGGAAAACTGAGGAAAAGTTAAGCGGCTGGGGAAAACTGAGTACAACTAACGAACCAGGGGAACGAAAATAGAAATCCCCACATTTTTACCCTAGAGGGGTGGGACATGCCTGTTGGGGCTCCCGCTTGTCCGAGTCTGCTAACTGCCGTGGATGTCTATGATGATTTCTAGACCGACTAGTGTTTACATAAGTTTATGTTGAACACTTAGAATTTCAATCACTACGTTCCCCTCTAGCTAATTTCATTTAGACTTCATTCGGTAATTGCTGGAGACAGCTGATGTATTTCTACCATGACTATTCGGTTCTAGAAATATATATATCATGCTATTGACTATTGAAATATAATATGTTATGCACTATATTGAAGTTTAAGTATATTTCTAGGTTTTCCATGTATTATTTAGAATTTTTTCATGTACTTATCATATGTATTTTAATTGAGTAACTCAAAAAAAAAGATAAACAGTAGTTGACATATTTGATCTTCCATTTCTCACATTTATTTTCTGCCAAATAACTCAAAAATGTTAAACAATGCAAGTATAAGATAACCAAAATTTTGAGCACGAGGACAATATTGGAAATACATTTTTTATACAATAAGAAAAAATTAGTGATCATGACCAATTAATGATGTGACAAATAAACTCATCATTTGATGATATAATCGATAATTTTTAATGTTGAAACATCACTGAAGTTGCGACACGAGGACTCAAACTCAGGTAGGTAGGAAGGAATAAACCCCTTCCCACCGCTAGGATATGCCTATAAGTGCGTTGAAATTAGAGTAAAATATATTTGTTTAAACACTTACTATATGCATGTACACATGACTATGCTGAAGTTCAATTATGTATTTTCAAGTTTTATTCGATCTTCCAATTCTTACATGTATTTTACTAAATAACTCTAAAATGTTAAACAACACAAGTAGAAGATCACCAAAATTGCGAACACAAGGATGCAAATTAAACATGGAAATATATTTTTATACAATAAAAAAATTATTGGTCATGACCAAATAATGGGGTGATACTATAGGTCAGTGGCGCAACACACGCCACTAAGTTGTAACATAACCTCATCATTTAATGATAATCAATAAGTTTTAGTATTGTGCAATATCACTGAAATTGTGTACACGAGGACCCGAACTCATGCAATCCTACCACCAGGTTATTCCTAAGTGTGCGTTGAAATTGGTACAAAATGCAAAATATTTGCCTTGGTGCCTACACGAGTTCAGCAAGACCAATGCATAGCTATTTTTTTTTAAAAAAACAACGTCTAAAAATTAATTTTGGAGTGGGGCCTCTTTTTGAGACCGCCCCTACATTATGTGAAGGCGGCTCATAATTCTGCCCGTCTACGATATTGAGGTTTTCGGGTGCTGCCTGATTTTTTGCCTCTCCTTGTTTGTTAATTTAAAACTGGCTCTAGAATCCATGGTTTTAGGCGGGTCTCTATTTTTCGAGACGCTTTACCTAAACAACCGTCTATGGGATCACCTTTGCGTCAGCCCATTTTTGGTCTAAGATCGCCTCCATGTAGGGTCTATGTATATTGTTACTCTACTAGTGAATTCCATCATTTGATGATATAATCGATAATTTTTAATGTTGCAACATCACTGAAGTTGCGACACGAGGACTCAAACTCAGGTAGGTAGGATGGAATAAACCCCTTCCCACCGCTAGGATATGCCTAAAAGTGCGTTGAAATTAGAGCAAAATATATTTGTTTAAACACTTACTATATGCATGTACACATGACTATGCTGAAGTTCAATTATGTATTTTCAAGTTTTATTTGATCTTCCAATTCTTACATGTATTTTACTAAATAACTCTAAAATGTTAAACAACGCAAGTAGAAGATCACCGAAATTGTGAACACGAGGATGCAAATTGAACATGGAAATATATTTTTATACAATAAAAAAATTATTGGTCATGACCAAATAATGGGGTGATACTATAGGTCAGTGGCGCAACACACGCCACTAAGTTGTAACATAACCTCATCATTTAATGATAATCAATAAGTTTTAGTATTGTGCAATATCACTGAAATTGTGTACACGAGGACTCGAACTCATGCAATCCTACCACTAGGTTATTCCTAAGTGTGCGTTGAAATTGGTACAAAATGCAAAATATTTGCCTTGGTGCCTACACGAGTTCAGCGAGACCAATGCATAGCTATTTTTTTTAAAAAAAAAACAACCTCTAAAAATTAATTTTGGAGTGGGGCCTCTTTTTGAGACCGCCCCTACATTATGCGAAGGCGGCTCATAATTCTTCCCATCTACGATATTGAGGTTTTCGGGTGCTGCCTGATTTTTTGCCTCTCCTCGTTTGTTAATTTAAAACTGGCTCTAGAATCCATGGTTTTAGGCGGGTCTCTATTTTTCGAGACGCTTTACCTAAACAACCGTCTATGGGATCACCTTTGCGTCAGCCCATTTTTGGTCTAAGATCGCCTCCATGTAGGGTCTATGTATATTGTTACTCTACTAGTGAATTCTGGACGAGATTGACACACACAATGTATCCAGCTTTGGCCCCTCACGGTGGAGGGAAATACCAACTTAGATGGGCAATGCACTCTAAATTGCATTACAATGGATCTCACGAGTTAGGGTTAAGGAGAAAGCTATGTTGCGTAAGGATTCCTCTATGGGGTTCCGACCAGGGGCGGAGCCAGAAATATATTTGAGAGGGGGCATTTGGGGGGCACTTGTGCTATATTTAACTAGTGAGGGGGGCACTAATGGTGAAAATTTAGCACATAAGCCTGTTGTTGGAAATTAAGTGGGGGCAATGGACCCCCCAAGCTTGTACTTGGATCCACCCATGGTTCCGACCCATGACTTATATAGCCGACCGGGCTACGGTTTACAAGATAAGACAGAAATAGTTAGGAACTCAGGTCACACAAGTCTTTGAAATGCGCATTACTAGGAAAATAGCTATAGATACGACTGTTACCTGTGGCCCCTTTTTTTCTCGCAACTAAGTTACATAAAATGACATGACACGAAGATCTTGTATTTTTTATTTTTTCAAATTAGTTATGCACGATTTGGGGTTCAAGTGACGACGCATGAAATCTCTCGCTCGCGGACAGGCGGTGTAGAGTCCCGCTAGAATGGTCAAAGTGTAGTGAAAATTACGTGTTGCGGACCCAAGAATAATTTTTCAAAAAATTAGGAGTGCATCTTGATAAGCGTTAAAGTGCAAACCCACCCCGCTTCTAGGAGAAACGACAGGAGTTTGCACTAAATTCAGAATATATCTTTGAAGGTTCGCGTGTTGAAATAAGAGCTGATATGCATATCCCGGGTGATCTATTATTTATGTGGGATGTTGTTCTCAGCTTTTAAAATGCCGTTTCGATAGCTGCCTCACAAAAAAACACGATTTTGACACTCCAAAAATAGGAAACTTTTCTTTGGAAGAAACTGGAAACATCCTTCGTGGCGTTCCTTGCCGTCCCAAGAGCCACACATGTGTCCAATATTCATTTTTTTTTGAATTTTATTGAAATTTTCCCTTTTTTTGAACTTTTATGATTTTTTGAATTGTGAAATTTTAGATTTTTTCTGAAATTTTTGAAGATTAGAACTTTTTCGAATTTGATTTTTTTGATTGTTTTTGAAAATCTTGAATTTTTCAAAATTTAAACACACCTACACAGATATACACACATATCTACACATATATACACACACAAGGCTTAAGAGAATTGATATGATACTAATATCAATAAGTACTTTAGTAGCATAGGGTAGCTCATTCAAATAAAACTCAGAAGTTAAGCATGCTCGATCTGCAGCAATTTGAGGATGGGAGAACGAGTGGAAAGTCATCGTTTCGTTGTGATTAAGTGAATATTCCCAGTGTGATTAAATGTTCAATAAATATAAATATTTTGGTTTTTTATATTATTCCAATTCTTATATTTTATATTTTTCAATTTTTCAAATTTTTTTTAATTTACAAATTTTATCCGCGGCACATCACATAATGCACCATAGGTATATATATGATATACCCGTGGCACATCACATGGTACTACAAGTCTACTCTATGCGCCCTAGTGTACAAAATCCCAATAAAGGTGCATTGAATCCACTGTCTTGAAATTATATTTTCAAATTTTACCCATGGCACATCACATGGTACTGCATGTCTACTCTAACAAATAAATAGTCCGCACACATAGTATCAATGCAACGTCTGCCGCTGCTATAAAGAATGTGTACGGTGTACCGGACTGTCACCGCAAAACTTTTGGAAAACCATTAGTTGTCTACTTAGATAACAACCTTTCATACATGCTAGAGGCCATCCAACGGTGGCGCATGCAATGTGTATGTACTCCTGTTGGTACTCAATTAATTTTTCAGGCTGGAATCGTTATTTATGTATTACTATGTTACTCATTTTTATGTAATAATTTTTAGATGGAACTGTTAATATTTTTAGATATATGGTTGATCAATCTTTATAAAGTTTCACTTTGACCAAACCTAAATATACATCCTAAATTAGAAAGGAGGATGTAGTAATTAACAATTGATATAAAATTAATTACTTAATGTAATTAGTAACTAGAAGAGCAGTTGGGAAGGCATACATCGCAACAACGTACTCCCTCCATACCAATTTGTTAGTCATTCACATATTCCTAGGTTGCCATTTCATATAAGTTGTATATTACAAAATTATATCATTAGAAACTTTATATGTTATATTTTTTAATGATATAATTTTTATGTTATATTCCTCAGATAAAATTAGTCAAATTGCTGATCTAGAAATATGCAAAAGACTTGTAAACAAGAATGGAGGTAGTAGTAAGGATAACTGTCCGCTGCATGTTCTTTATGGCTGCACAGAGGTACTAGGCCTACAAACTATTTATTGTTTCGAGTAGACTTATAGTACGATGTAGTAGCCAAGAGAGTGGATTCAATGCACCTTTAGTGAGAAGTTGTTTCCTGCATGCATGGTGTTATTTAATCACAATGTAAAATATTATTGTTATCGCAATAACATTGTTCTGAAATGTTTTGTCTACATCGTATTTTTTCAGACCCTGTTGTTTCCCTTACTCTTTCATGATGCGACATCACCGTTTCGAAAATCTTTGTCATATTTGACACAAAAAGGAACCACCACCGCGACGGATCATCAAGATCAAGCAAAGGATACATTTCCGTCACCTCCATCGGCACCTCCACCATCACCACCACGGGTACCGGCACCACCTCCTCCATCAGCACCTCCACTGGCACTACCACCGGAACCACAAACTACACTGGCACCTCCACGGTGAAGATGCTCTTGCCTCCTCCTCTCCATGATTTCCTCTCTCCGCATATCCCACTACTCTCTAGTGAAGGCATCCATGGTGCTCAGACCCATCACCATCGTCCTATTTTCATCGGTGATGAGCTCCATCACTGCCTTCCTCTCCTCTAGTGCGAGTCTTCTCTCCTCTATGGCTGCCTTGCGCTTGTCATCCTCCCGGATTGCCTCCCACCTTGCTTGGTTGATGGCATTTTTCTTGTCGGCCATGAATATCTTGGCTTGCAATGCTTTGTCCCTGTACACCTTCTTGGACTTTACCATCTCCTTAATCTTCTTGCCCAAATTTGCGGCTTCAGCCTCAAGCCGATCCTTTCCTTGGCCTTCTTGTTTCCCTCCGGCTTATCCTTGTTCCTTCCCCCATTCTCATCTTCACTATCATCCAATTCTAGCAATGCTCCTTTCTTCGATTTTAATTCTTGGTCCCTTGTCTTCCGTTTTGGACAATGCTCGAGAATCTTGTACTCCCTCCGACCCATATTACTCTTCGCTAGTATGGATGAATCTAGCACTAAAATGTGTCTAGATACATCCATACTAGCGAAGAGTAATATGGGTCGGAGGGAGTAGGAAATGTTGAAGTAGAAATGGTCATCCTTTGGATTCGGCCATAGCTTTGTACCTATCCATTGCAACACGTTCCTACATTCACCAAAACATGATTGGAATCCCATCACAAAATGCAATCACGAAATGAAATCACAAAATGCTCACTATACTCGACTTGCTCCAATGCTCCACACCAACGGCTACAAGAAGCTTTGATCGCGTCCCACCGGACTTGTAGAGAACGATATGAACAAGTTACCGGTGTTGCAACTCGAGGCATGAGGTTGCAAAACTTGTCTCCGATGCGTTGCCAATATCGCTTGCCGGTTTGATCACTCCCGGTCACCGCATCTATGGTCACACCGGACCATGCCCGCACCAAGCAAGTATCTTCGATCTCGGTGTAGTTTGCCATCCTCTTCTTGTTGTTGGGTTGGGACAAATCGAAGACCTCCTCCTCGATCTCCTCGAGCTCATCGTCACCATCCTCCTCCATGTTCGGTGCGGACTTGATTAGCATAGAATTAGGGACGTACCATGCACCATAAATGCCTACATTTACTCCATGCTTAATCAACCTTCTAGAATTTTTTCGCATGTAGAAGGAACAAAATCTTGTTCACATCATATAGAAGGCAGATATTAATATTATCCTATTTAATTTTAATATATACCAAATCATATACTCTCTCCGACCCATAATACTCTTCACTAATATTGATATATCTAGACACTAGTAGATACATCCGTATTAGTGAAGAGTAATATAGTAGGTTGGAAGTAGTAATAATTTTTGGAGCTACCGAGCTAGTTAATATTTGAGCGAGTTAGAGTTGGCCCAATATCAGCTTATTTTCTAGTTGAGTTACACAAAACTAAGGATGGCAATTTTACCCATGGGTATGGGTACCCACGGGTACCGTACCCGCATGGGCCGGGTATGGGCACACTTTTGTGCCTATGGGCAGTACCCATACCCTACCCGTTAAGTCATGGGTAGGGCACGGGTATAGTCTTCTACCCGCGGGTATACCCATACCCTACCCATAATTTATACTTACATGTGGACCTAGAACAGTCTAGTAGCGTTGGTTGAAAGTGTTCAAGGGAGATGTGTGCCCCACACCCCAACAAGTCACCCTAGCTATAATTCTCTCGTCTCTCCAAATTAAGGTGACCAAAATCCTAGGTCCTAGACGCTCCAATGTGCTATCGATTATTCTAAAATAATAAATAATTTGTGTATTTGATCTACCCATCGGGCACCCCACGGGTATGGGTACCCATTGGGTATGGGCATGGGTAAAGTTTCATACCCATGGGTACGAGTATAGGTAGAGTTTTGTACCCATTGACTATACGGGTATGGGTATGGTATTGCTCTACCCTGCCCATACCCTACACATTGCCATCCTTACACAAAACACTCATACTCAGATCATTTGTTTTCGAGTCGTGCATGCCAACACATCCGTGAGACCGTGACTCGTACTCGTCCACATGCAAAACGTGAAGCTATCCTTTAGCAAAACCCCACGTCCTTGGCTAGCAGGCTATTGCATGTGACGGTACGTCGCGGCCGGTTGCTTGTCGGCAGCTTTCGTGCAGGTGGACGCACGTGAAGTGTGAAGGCACCCGTCCTGGACAGCAGCGACCCGTAGATTTAGGTTTTGAGCCTGCGGGGTCTTTGTATGTCATATAAAAAAAAATACTCCGAAGGATCCTATGGAAATACATAAGAACTTTATAGATCTAAACAGCAAATTTTTAAAAAATATTCAATATTAGACTCATTTCGAAAAGTTTGACGTTAGTAAGTCAAATATGTAAACATAATTCAATTTGCATATATTTTTGGAACTAGAGCTTCATTTTAAACAATTAGTATATTTGAAGAAAAAAAATCTAATTTTACATGTGCATACAGATGGGACCCACGTACTTCAATCCATATAAGAAAGGAACGTAGAGATAGAGACTACGTGCACCATTGTAAAGTAAAATTTTGGGACAGCAGCACCACTCTAGGTCGAACCGTTCGGGCGATTTCCGCGAATGGATTGTAGAATCTCCGCGTTACATCTTCAATGACCCTATCCTTACACTGAAGCTACCCATCTCAGATCTCACGCCGAAAAACGTTCTGTGGACGATCTGCCCATTTCTGCACCAATCGCTTTCTAACCTCTCTTCAACTGCCGCTGTCAACTTGTCATGCAGTATGGCACTTTGCCAAGAGATCACTATCGTGCGATCACATGGCCTTAGAGCATTTCGGCGGCTCGACCCTTCTCGGATACAAATGATGTCTGAATCTCTTTGCTTCGAGCCACGGGCAGTTTTCAACTTTTTTTGCCCCAGTCTGTTTGCATCGGGTAGCCCCAACAGCCCGACATATTCTTTTCTTTGCATTTCATAAATTCATAAACTTAATTTACATAGAGGGAAGAAAATAAAAACGGCACAAAAAAGAACAGTATCTACAGTTTGCTGGCAGCCGCCACCTATTTGCCGTCATCGTTGTTGGTGAGGTCGATGAAGTTCGGCGCAGGCCATGGGTACGACCACGTCATCATTGCCGGCACCGGTGGAGCTGGAGCTGGCAGGATCCATACCGCAGATTGGGAAGCCATCCATTGACTGGCAGCGGCGCCTGATCTGTTAATATCGGGCTGCTGGAGATGTCCTTAATACGTTCAGGATCCAGCGGTACACCGCTGCTCAGCGCACACGGACAAATGCAAAAAAAGCTTTCCAAAATTCGTGAACAATTAATTCAGATATGAGGGAGTAGTCATATTTATTGCAAAAAAATATTTCAATTAATTGGTTCAGTTCTTTTTTCAACTAGATTTAATTCAGTTCATCAACAAAATTTTACAGGAACCGGTACCTACCGGCACAAGATCCATCGTTGATTCACGCCCTAAGATCCGTGCACTAAATAAAACCTTTATGAAAAAAATCATAGATGTTTCATTTGAGGCACGAATCAATGGTAAAACTTGTGCCGGTAGATACCGGTTCCGGTAAAAATGCATTCACGTTCAGTTTATTAGGTTCCGGTAAAAAATGCTACTTTCTGTGATAACTTTCGATTAATTGGTTCAGTTATTTTTCCAACAAGATTCGGTTCAGTTCATTAGGTTCATATATACGTACGTGTCAATTTTGGCTTTCTAAGATTTGAAACCTAATTTCTACTACTCCAAGACAATCACTTGCAGCCAACAGTAGTGTCCTGTGTAGATGCATGGCACACTCGAAGACACATCTTTTTTGGCAGAGCACAAGCATAGTGCGTCGCGTGGGTGATCCAGCTGAGCTGTGCGTTGAATCTGCCATCCGGCATGTACATGTGTATCCACATTACCTTGCCATGCCCATGCCATTTGGCACAGACACGCTGGCACCCATGCGCCATCGCCACTATAAATACACATGCGCGGAGACATCGTATGCGCATCCCGAAAATAGTAGAGCACACATTCTCTAGGATCGATCGACATGTCGAGCGCCTCCAGCTTCGTGTGCTCCCCCATAGCCTCTGCCTCCTCTGGATGCCTGCTTCCTCCAAGTAAGCACGGCGCCGCTCCCAGCTCCATGGGCGCCAAGCTGCAGGGCCGCCGTCTGTTGTGCAGAGCTGCAGCCACCTCTGGTGGTGGCGGTGACGAAAAGCTGGTAGGGCGCAACATCGACCGCCGGGACGTGCTGTTCGGCCTCACCGGGTTCGCCGCCGTCACTACCACAAACCTCGGCCACACCGGTCGCGACCGTGCCCATCACGGCCGAGGTGCTGAAATGCACCTCGCTCCACGGACGTGTTCGACTGCCCCGGCGAGTACGACCCCACCAAGGTCGTTGACTTCAGCAGCCTGCCGCGGCCGAGAGGGCCGCCCCGCGTCCGCCGGCCGGCGCACATGATGGACGACGAGTCCGTGAGGAAGTTCGAGGAGGCCATCCGTAGGATGAAGGCGCTGCCCGAGGACGACCCGCGCAGCTACAAGCGCCAGTCAGACATCCACGAGGCCTACTTCGGGCACTACAATGTGGTGTCGCCGGACAGCCCCGAGGTCCCCTTCGACGTGCACTTCTCCTCCATCTTCGCGCCGTGGCACCGCATGTACATCTACTTCTTCGAGCGCATCCTGGGCGACCTCATCGACGACCCCACTTTCGCGCTGCCCTACTGGAACTGGGACTCCCCCGAAGGGATGATGATGCCCCCCATATTCGCCAATGTGTCCTCTCCGCTCTACAACGTCAAGCGCAAGCCGGAGAACATCCACGCCTTCATGGATCTCAACCTGGGGCAGGATCCTGAACCTGAGTGCAACGGCGACGTTCTCTGCCGCCTGGAGAACAATCTCTACAGCATGTATCGTCAGGTGAGCAATGCTATAGCACGACGCGAGCTTTACAAAAGCTCACATGAAAAACATATCCTAAGCAACTGAAATAAA
Source organism: Dactylis glomerata (assembly GCA_007115705.1). Lineage (NCBI taxonomy): Eukaryota > Viridiplantae > Streptophyta > Magnoliopsida > Poales > Poaceae > Dactylis > Dactylis glomerata. Next base: position 4,020 of record QXEO01002051.1, on the reverse strand, counting down.
AAGTACTTAATATTAAATGTGTATATATTATGAAAATATTGTGCATGACTTTGATAATTGATGAATTTAGCATACAATAATTTTATCCATGTCTTAATTTATTCAAAAATATCATTGACATCTATGTATCTGCCTATATTAATTGGTGGACATGGCCGAGTCAAATATCTATCATACTGGTAAATTTTGTCTTGTTGAAACTGAGAAGAACGGTGAGAAATATAAACATGACGTAAACTCTTCCATTTATGTGATTTACAAAAGTATGATGTAAAATAAGTAATTTCAGCCATTTTTCCATTGTTCTGAATCATATTTAAGTTTTTTAAATGTATTATAGTAGTACTAACTTAACTTAACTGATATTGGGCACGGACAAATGGAGGACGGGCTCCATGTAGCCCGTTTTCAAACTATCAAAAAGTTCAAATTTAAAGACTATTTTTTTCACAAAAAATACCATGAAGTAGTGGATGATTTATTCTATCCATTTGTAATTTTTTAATAAGAAATACATTTTATATTTGACTCAGCAAAAATGACAAATCCGCAGATCTGAGATCATGAACAGTGTCAAATTCAAATCCTCTAAAATTCCTCTGATTTGTCTATTTTTCTGAGCCCAAAGTAGAAGGTGTTTCACATTGCAAATTTGCACGTTTGTAGTGTATATAGTGGCTACATCCACGTATTTTTAATTTTTTTAGAATTTGAAATCAAGTTTTCAGAATTTTTAAAATAAAGGGCTCCATGTGTAGGACGAGGCTCTATTTGAGGTTTCTGATATTGTTGTGATCTTTTGGAAGGGGGCTAAAATACAGATAAGATCTTTGGTGTGGCGAGCACCCCGCATGCATATAGGCCGTAAACATGTGTACATGCCCCAAAAATCAGGTTGAGCCGAGGCTTCCTGGAGCCCTTTTTTTTATTTTTTCTGAAATTGATATTTTAAAGTTTCAAAAAATACAAGGATGTAGTTAAGTACTGAACTACATATACTACGAGTGTGCAAATTTTTATTATGAAGTACTCCCTCCGTCCTAAAATGTAAGCCTTTTTAGAGAGTTAAGTTAGCTTTCTAAAAAGGCTTATATTTTGGGATAGAGGTAATACCTTTTATTGCAACCTCAGCATAAAAGACAAAATGGACAAAAGTTGGAACATTGTTTCCAGATCTGAAATTTTATTCCTAGTTTTGGATTTTTGTTATTTTCTGAGAATAAAATATAAGGTATTTCGTAATAAAATTGTACACACTGGTAGAATAAATCATAGACTAACCTCTGATATTTTTTAAAAAAAATTAAATTTTGAAATTTGAATTTTCTGAAGTTTGAAAAAGAGCTCCATGAAGGTCGTCCTCCATATTGACGCTCTCTGTACATGCCTCTCTTTTCAGATGACCGCGGAGACTCCGGAGGATTTTTTCGGCGGCAAGTTCCGCACCGCGGATTATGAGAATGACAAGAATGGTCCGAAGATAACCGGAACACTGGAGGCCGGGGCGGCACATACGGCGGCACACATCTGGGTGGGGGATGACATGGGGAACCTCAAGACGGCGGCGCGCGACCCGGTGTTCTACTCCAACCACTCCAACGTGGATCGCATGTGGCACCTGTGGAGCACCAAGCTGGGCCGCGACGAGCTCCCCTACCAGGAGTGGCTGGACACCAGCTTCGTCTTCTACGACGAGAAGAGGCGGCCCGTGCGCATCAGGGTCCAGGACGTCGTCGACACCGGCAAGCTCGGGTACACGTACCAGGAGAAGAGGAGGCTGGAGTGGCTGGAGAAGCGCCCAAAGCCGTCCACTGAAATCGAGCGCCCGTCCAACAACCAGGAGACAAGTGTTACCCCTGCCAGCGCCTTCCCCATAGCTCTCAAGAAAGGCCAGAAGGAGTACGTGACGGTGGAGAGGCCGGAGAAGGCCCGGGGCAGCGGCAGGAGGGCGCGGGAGGTGCTGGTGTTGGGCCTCACCGTCGACCCCTGCGAGTTCGCCAAGTTCGACGTGCTCGTCAACGTGCCCAGGGGCCAGGAGGAGAAGGTGGGGCCGAAGAACAGCGAGTTTGCAGGAAGCTTCACGGTCGTTCCGCACGGCAAGGGCGACCGCGGCCGTGGCAATAGCCGCGGCCGTGGCGGCCGTGGCGACGGCGGCAGCATGATGGAGACCAAGGAGGTGTCGTACCGGCTGAAGCTGCGGGATATCATCGAGGACCTCAAGTGCGGCGGGGACAAGAGCCTGGACATCACGATTGTCCCAGTCGCCGGTGAGAAGACCCTCGTCAACAGCGTGGGCATCGACATTGTTGGAACAAATCTTGTTAGGTAGTAGTCCATTGTGTTTATTTCGTTGAGTTCTTCTGAGTCAGTCTAGGTAGCAGTAGCAGCGGCAGTGCACACGCAGAGATGTGTTCACGTGTGCATATGCAAAGCTAAGTGAGTTTAGATTTCAGTTAGCTGATCTAGTCCTGTGTAGAACCGATGCATGTGTGTGGGCATCGATAGGATAAGTAGCATGCATATGCGTGTGCTGTAGCTGATCAAGTTGCATGGCCGTTGGAGGCTTCAGGAGAGGACCGAGTAATCAGCAAAATGAGTGGGCGCCGGCTGAATCGTGTGGCCGGCCAAGGTGGTTATTCGTGGCCTGGCCAAGGTGGTTATTCGTGGCCTGCTACCGGCTAGTGGTGAGCGATTAGCGGATCAGCAGGCAGTAGTGCGTGCGTGTGTATCTCCTCTATATAAGACATGTAATCAGCTGAGTTTGTTAAGGCAACGAGAGAAAAAGGCACAAGTTGTGTGCGGTGCCAGAAAACCTCTGCGTGTTCTTCTTCCACCTTGTGTATGTGTGTGTTGTATCTTGGGCAAATCCATCAGACATCATTTGATCGCTCAGCTGTCTGCAATGTGCACACAAGATACTGTATCTGCATCACGCATGTATTTCTCGAGTATGGCGCCCATCTATTGCTGGATTACACCTTGTATGATCGATTCTTCTGGAATAAGAAAAAGCTATGTCCAATTAGTCTCGGTGGCTCCGGTGCACACACGGTCCACTCAAAAATGCAACTTCACTATCTCTGCCAAGACGGACTGCTCAGAGGCACTGGAGATGATCAAAGAGAGCACCCCAAACACTTCAGTTTATGCATTATGTATTTCTGTCATTAGAGAGCTTTTGAAAGAGAGAAATTTTGCTTTAGTTAAAACTAGCCGTGATGCAAATGTGGCTAGCCATGAGCTTGCCAGATTAGGTAGAGTAGTTTACCATCGGGCACAGGTGTGGCTAATGAATTTCCCCGTGGAAAGTTCAGATGCTATCACCAATGATTGTAATTTCTCAAAGTTTAATACATATCTCTTTCACCGCAAAAATTGCAACTCCACTATCTCTTCGGTCTATTTGTTGAAGATTCATGCTGCTATTTTACAGAATAACGCTCTCATCTCAGTTTTTACACCCACATCAGTTTTATATCTTCAGCCATAGATCCAAATCAGGAAACAACCCAAAACTTATCAAGTTTTATATGATTCATACAAAAAGATACATCACAGAACTCTTTAAGATAATAAGAAGTATATCATGATTCAACATCAATAATTTTCAACAATCCGCCTCAGTGGCTCCGGTGCACACAGTCCACTCAAAAATTCAACTCCATATGTAGCGCCTGGCACTATCTCTGGTCTATTTGTGGAGATTTCTGCTGCAGTTTTACTGAATAACCCTCCCACCTTAGCTTTTAAGCCCACTGCAGTTTTGTATATCACCCCAAAACTTATGAAGCTTTTATCTGATTCATACAAAAAGATACATCACAGATCTTTAAGATACTAAGTATACTAGCACATACCCGTGCGTGGAATAGGGTTAATACTTAATAAATGGCTCAAAGAGGGGGATAGAAATACCAAATTCTTTACCAGAAGGCGCTGTTGAGGGCAAGAAAAATAAAATAAATAAGCTGTAGGATGAGGAGGGCGTCTGGATGATGCGCCCTCTGGTATGGAGAGAAT
>QXEO01002050.1:0-32269 GCA_007115705.1 Dactylis glomerata | reverse complement strand
AGCCGAATGGGCCGGCCCAGTTCAGCTGTGTGTCCGGCCCGAGTTAGAAAAAAAAGGGCTAAATCGATTTTTTTTCCGATTCTTGAAAAACCTATTCACATGCTTTCGTATATTTAATTTTCCCGGAGTTTCATAGGTTCAAATTTAGCAAATAAGATGTCGTTGGAAAGCTTGTGAAATACTCTACCCAATAGAACTGGTTAGAATCCAAAATAAGTTAGGAATTTAATTAGGTATGAATAGTGTGACCATAGCTTGTTTAATCATGAAAGATTTCTAGAAAATTATTTAAACCTCCATAAATCATGAATTAAATTTGTGAACTCACCAATGACATTCCTTACTGTTTAGTCAACCCTAACTAACTAAAACCTTGTTAGTGTGACCACCTTAGACCCTAACCTAATCCTATCTTGTAGCATAAAATGATAGATCCATATCATACACTTAGAATTAATTGCCCTCTTACCAATTCACTTAGTTAATCCCTCCCACTTGAACTTGTCATAGTTAACCCTAAATCAATACCATGCTTAGAAAGGGAACAACATATGACACTTAGTAGAAACGTTAACTTGCACCACTTGATGAAAACTTAGAAGCAAAACTTATAATCCAACCCCATAAAATGCAACATGAATGCTATTGTTAGCAAACAAAGATGTGTGCTTGGTGTGTTGTTAGTATGGTGTAGTGATTGTGTGCTTGTGTTTATTCGTTATTAGACGCTAGTGTTGCCGAGGAGGATATTGGAGGGGGATTATTACAAGAAGAAGAAGAATACCCCGGACACTTTGCCAACCAGGCAAGCCATCTTTGATTCATACTCCCAATGCCTAGTTTTAAATATTGCATTCTACTTGTTTTAAGTAAATTGCATGATTGAATTGCTAGAGTAGAATGATAGGAGAATAGTGATATCTTGCTTTAACAAGAGCATCAAGTTGAGTTTATTCCAACTCTATTTAGTGGTCATCACTCAAAGTAGTGGGCTTTAGTCGCTAATAATATTGAGGCCGTCTATAAGGGGAACTCTAGTTGAAATTGGTGACTGAACTTGAAACTTGAAATGGAGATTGTTCCTACATAATGGCTTTATGAAAGAAAATCAATCTTGACTAAGAACTATGAAATATATTTCTCATGACAACGAGTGATGTACCATGGGAGCCATTATACCGTACAACCACATTACCCCTGAATGGGAAGGGGCTTATTCCTAGCTTGTTTATTTTAGTATGGGAGGTCTTGTTTCATCCTTTATAGAAGCATTCCATGCATGGTTGCTTCCGAACCAAGTGGTTATTGGAAATTTTCCTTCCTGAAGATTTCCATCCGTCCGGCATCCCGGAGTGGGCAAAACTAGAGGCGCCGGAACGGGGAAATCCGTGTCTCGGGCTCTAGGGAAGGATCCCATACTAGAGTAGACAAGTGAAAGAGTCTGTTTGATTATCTGAACCCCGCATACTTTTGTATGACGGACCGTGGATTTCTCCCGGCAGATGTATCGATCTTGTGGGTAAAGTGTACCCCTCTGCAGAGGTTTTCAAACTATTCGAATAGCCGCGTCCGCGGTCATGGACGGTTGGCAAGCTGTACTTGACTTTTGTCAGGACTAAAAGTGACAATGGTGACTTGGTGAATGACTTGACTTGAAATGTTGTGACATACTTGAAGTCCTCTTTAGATGGAACTTAGAGAACTAAAACTCTTTCCTACCAATGAACCTTCTTGGGAAATAAAACTAGCTTTTGGCAAATAAACTTAGTGCTTAGTCTACCATATCAGCCTTGCATATCTACTTCACTACTCATTTGTAAGATGGTTTGCGAGTGCATCCAATGTACTCACGGCTGTGTCCCTGGCTATCAACTTGGCCAGACTACGGGGAGGAATACCAGGAGGAAGGGTATGAGGAAGAGTATCAGAACTAAGCTCGTCTCCATGATTCGCCATTGCCTGTAGGGTGAAGGCATGGACCCGAAGACGTTATTTCCGCTGCTATATTGTGTTGTAATATGACTTGGTCTATATGACCATTGTATTTGAATCATCGTATTGTAATGTCTATGGAACTGGTTACCAACTACGTTATGTATATCGCAACAATGGTTCTAGGATTGCGGTGGAATACATAACGGGCACTTCGAATTTGTTATCAAATTTGAGGTCGTCACAGGAATCTTAGTTGAGAATTGGTGACTTGAACTTGAAATGGTATTGGAGTTTTCTCCTACATGGTGGTTTTATGAAAGAAAATAACCTTGACTAAGAACTATGAAAGGTATTTCCCAAGTTGACAACGAGTGATGTACTATGGGAGCCAATTATACCGTACAACCATATTACCCCTATATGGGAAGGGGCTTAACCCGTAGCTTGTTTATCTTAGTATGGGAGGCCTTGTATCAAATCTTTATGGAAGGACACCGTGCGCGGTTACTTCTGAACCAGGTGGACTCCACCAACCCGGCACCCGGGATGGCCAGAACTAGAGGCGCCGGAGCGGGGATTCCGTACCCCGGGCTCTAGGGAAGGATCCTATACTAGGGTGAGCAAGTGAAAGGTTTTGTTTGATTATCTGAACCCCGCATACTTTGGTATGATGGACCGTGGATTTCTCCCGGCAGATGTATCAAATCTTGTGGGTAAAGTGTACCCCTCTGCAGAGGTTTTCAAACTATTCGAATAGCCGCGTCCGCGGTCATGGACGGTTGGCAAGCTGTGCCTGGCTTTTGTCAATAATAAAAACAACTCATGGTGAACTTGGTGAATGACACGAATTGAATGGACTTGACTTGACCATGATATTGACACATTTGAATTTCCTCTTTAGATTGAACTTAGAGAACTAAACCTCTTTTCTACCAATGAACATTCTTGGGAAATAAAACTAGCTTTTGCAAAACAACTTAGTGCTTAGTCCACCAGATCAACCTTGCATTTCTACTTCATCATTTCATTTATAAGATGGTTTGCGAGTGCATCCAATGTACTCACGGCTGTGTCCCTAGCTATCAACTTGGCCAGACTATGGGGAAGAATACCAGGAGGAAGGGTATGAAGAAGAGTACCAGAACTAAGTTCGTCTCCATGAGTCGCCATTGCCTGTAGGGTGAAGGCATGGACCCGAAGACGTTATTTCCGCTGCTATATTGTGTTGTAATATGACTTGGTCTATATGACCATTGTATTTGAATCATCGTATTGTAATGTCTATGGAACTGATTACCAACTACGTTATGTATATCGCAACAACGGTTCTGGGATTGCGGTGGAATACATAACGGGCACTTCGAATTTGTATCAAATTTGAGGTTGTCACAAGTTGGTATCAGAGCCTAGGCTGACCATAGGAGACCTTAGTTAGAATGGGCGTTAAATGAAACCTTGATAAAAGCAAAGATATAAGTAATGGTTGCAAAATTGCTTAGTCTTTCCTCTCTAATTGCAAAGTTTTATACATACTTCAGTTTTGCCTACTTAAAATTTTGCACACTTGAGTTGATCACTAACTTAATCTAATCTAAAATTTTGTAGATGGCCCCGGTATTCGTTGAGCACTACCAGTTGGGCCATGGTGGCAGCCTCTATTTCGAGCGCGACCTCACCACTTTGACCTTGTTCCTGGATCGTTTGTATCCGGAGTTCAAGGGGGCCGTGCTCAATGAGCACCCCGATGGAGAGCTACGGTGGCTCATCCGAGCTAGTTGCCGTGGCAAGAAGGGGAATTTGAGTTCTCCAAGGGTCAAGTTTGAACTTGTGGAGAACACTTGGGCCGATGGTTTGGTCCGAGGTATGCAGGAGATGCACGCCCGCTTATGTGGACTGCATGTGGAGGAGGTCCAGGGGGAGCGCTTTAGGAACTTTGCTCGGCGTGATGCGGACGGGCGTCCCGCAAACATGCCCGGGCAGAATGAGCCGAGTACCTACATCGACCACATGGACTTCTTGTTGTACTCCACTCAGCAGGAGGCCGACCGTGCCCGTACTAGGGCCAACATCGAGCACTTCGCACTAGTGGAGGCGAGGAGCACTATCAGGATTCTTGCAAAGGAGCGCAAGAGCCTTCGTCGCCAGCGCGATGAGAAGGAGCAGGACCTTGAGGAGTTGAAGGCCAATGTGGCGGAGTTGACTGAGTACATTGAGAGTCTTGAGGATAACCTTGGTGAGGAGGAAGGCATTGATCTCCGCAAGGAGGATAATGCCCTCATTAGTGACGAGGATGACTTCATGGAGGACCTTGATGATCCGGAAGATGGTGGGCACAATGGATTCATTGTGAGTGACGAGGAGGAAGACCCCGAGGAGCCCGCTGTTTAGATCCGAGATCCACGTGTTATCTAGCTATGAGTTCCACTTTATGTTCACTTCGTGTAAGTGTGAGTTGTATCCCCCTCTCTAGTAGACGAGTCACAATGGTTTGATGTAAACCATTTGTAATGTGTGAACTCGTATGTATGATATGTTTGATGAGTGTTGAATGAAATATGAATTTGGCCCTTAAGGCCTTAGTAAGACAAAATTGCATCATCCATGTTACCTTTAAATCTTAGCAAAAATTAGCTTTTCCCTCTTGTCTTACACACCTTATCTTCAGATGCCGCGAGCACCCCCACCCCCGAACCCAGAAATGGCCGAACTACTAAGGTTGATCATGGAAGATCGGGAAGCAGCCCGAGCTGAGCGCCAAGCTAACTTGGCCACTCTTCAGCAATTAACCCAGATGGCAATGAACCACAACAATGGCAATGGCAATGGTGAAGGAGAAAACCATGGCAATGGAGACCACCGATCCAAGTTAAGGAGTTTTCAGAACACCAACCCCCCTATATTCACCAAGTCTGAAGAGCCCTTAGATGCCGATGACTGGCTTCGTACTATGGAAAACAATTTGGCAGTCGCCGAAGTTGGTGAAAATGAGAAGGTCTTGTATACCACCCACTATCTTGCTGGAGCAGCAAGAGCTTGGTGGGATAGCACCCGTGCAATGCAAGCCCCAGGATATGTGATGCCTTGGGAGGAGTTCAAGAGCAAGTTTAGCAAAGCCCATGTCCCCATGGGATTGGTGAAAAGGATGAGAGATGAGTTCAAAAATCTGAAGCAAGGTTCCATGTCTGTGGTGGATTACCGTGACAAGTTCCTTACCTTGTCTAGGTATGCCCCAGATGACACCAACACCACTGAGAAGAAGCAAGAAAGGTTTGTGGATGGACTTCATGATGAGATGCAATGTGTCTTGGTCATCATTCACTTTGCCAACCTGGAGTCGCTGGTTGACTCTGCCATTCAGATGGAAGGAAAACTCAAGCAAGCTACCGAGAACCGCAAGCGCCGTATGATGTATCAGGGCAACTCGAGCAACTCGCAGAAGCCAAGGGGAAATGCACCTATGGGTTTCGCCCCTAGACCTATGAGGCCGTCTGCACCTGCTCCACGTCCCAACTATCTCAACCGTCCACCCGGCAACAACTTCAACCGTGCACCTCCAAGACCTAGTGGCAACAACTTCAACACCAATACCCCAAGGCCAAATGGCACCGCTGTGTTACCCAAGCCCGGTGACAAGTCTGGTGTTACCTGTTATGAGTGCGGACTAAAAGGGCATTACTCCAATGAGTGCCCCAAGAAGCTGAATGATGCCTCCAAGGCCACTGTTCCTGTTCAGCAACAGCGTCGTGTGGGAAATGGCAAGAACTATCCACCAAGGAAACCACCTCACTCTCAAGGCCGTCTGAATCACATGAATGTTGAAGAAGCTCAGGAAGCGACCGACGTTGTGCTTGGTATGTTCCCTGTTAACTTAGTTCTTGCAAGAGTTCTGTTTGATTCTGGAGCTTCACACTCATTTGTTACCCAACTATTCGTTGATAAAAGTGGACTTCAACCCACACCTTTGAAAGATGTCATGTCTGTGCAAATTGCCGGGTCAGTAACCAAAGCTAGTTGTACCTGCTTGGCAGTGCCCATAGAAATTCATGGGATCTCATTCTTAGCCAGTTTGATTGTGTTAGGAACCAAAGGATTGGAAGTGGTCCTAGGTATGGATTGGATGTCTCAACACCAAGGAATTATAGATTGTGCCAAAAAGACCATCACCATGAGAAGTAGCCATGGAGTTTTAGTGAAGCATGTGTCAGTCAAACCCATCCCAATCCCCAGATGTCATAAGAGTATCTCAGGACCAACTTTAGAGCAAGTCCCCATCGTCTGTGAATACCCGGATGTTTTTCCCGATGAGCTACCCGGAATGCCACCGGATCGGGATATCGAGTTTATCATTGAGCTTATTCCCGGAACTGGATCAATAGCCCAAAGACCCTATCGCATGAACCCAGCGGAACTAGCTGAGTTGAAGAAGCAATTGGATGACCTTTTGAGTAAAGGATTGATTCAGCCAAGTTCTTCTGCTTGGAGATCACCCGTTCTGTTTGTGGATAAAAGTGACGGTTCTAGCCGACTGTGCACTGATTACCGCAAGCTAAACAACGTGACCATCAAGAACAAGTATCCTCTCCCGAAGATTGAAGATTTGTTTGACCAATTGACTGGAGCCCGAGTATTCTCAAAGATAGACCTTAGAACTGGATACCACCAACTGAAGATCCGTGCGACGGATATCCCCAAAACAGCCTTCACTACCCGATACGGATTGTATGAGTACACCGTGATGTCATTTGGATTGACCAATGCCCCTGCTTATTTCATGAACCTCATGAATAAGGTTTTTATGGAGTTCTTGGATAAGTTTGTTGTTGTCTTCATTGATGACATTCTTATCTACTCCAAGTCCGAAGAAGAGCATGCAAACCATTTGAGATTAATCTTAGAAACCCTAAGAGAGCATCAGCTGTATGCCAAGTTCAGTAAATGTGAGTTCTGGTTGAAGGAAGTTGGATTTTTAGGCCATGTATTATCCGAGGGAGGAATATCCGTGGACCCCAAGAAGATCAAATCAGTCATGGAATGGGAAGCCCCTACCACTCAGACCGAAGTTAGAGGTTTTCTCGGATTAGCGGGATATTACCGCAAATTTGTTGAAGGGTTTTCAAGCATTGCCCGGCCGATGACCCAACTGTTGAAGAAAGACAAGAAGTTTGAATGGACCCCTAAGTGTGAAGAGAGTTTTCAGGCGCTCAAAAAGCGATTGGTGACCGCCCCCGTCCTAACCATGCCCGATATCACCAAAAACTTTGATGTCTATTGCGACGCTTCCAAGCTTGGACTTGGTTGCGTATTGATGCAAGAAGGCAAGGTCATAGCTTACCTCTCTCGGCAGCTTCGACCTCATGAAGAAAATTATCCGACCCATGATCTGGAATTAGCAGCAGTGGTGTTAGCTCTGAAGACCTGGAAGCACTATCTGATGGGCAACCGTTGCGAGATCTACACCGATCACAAGAGTTTGAAGTATATCTTTACCCAGAAGGAGTTGAACATGAGGCAAAGAAGATGGATAGAGTTGATCAAGGATTATGATTTGGAAATTCATTATCACCCCGGTAAGGCCAATGTAGTGGCCGATGCATTGAGTCGGAAGCCATGCTCATTAAATATGATGCTCAAAGAAGATCAGCCTATGTTACACCAAGAGTTTGAAAAATTTGGATTGGAACTAGTCAGTCAAGGATTCCTAGCCAACCGTGAGTTTCAACCCACCTTGATGAGCCAAATCAAAGAAGCCCAGAAGGGAAATGCGAGTATTGACGGAATCAAGCGCAGAATTAGTTCCGGCAAGGTGCCAGGATTTGCGGAGGATGATCAAGGAGTTCTTTGGTATAAAGGACGTATTTGTGTGCCTGCTGACTCAGAATTGAAGGGAGTTATCATGAAGGAAGCCCATGAGACACCTTACTCCATCCACCCAGGTGGAACTAAGATGTATCAAGATTTGAAGGAACAATTTTGGTGGCATGGAATGAAGCGTGAGATTGCATCGTTCATCTCTAGGTGTGATATTTGTCAAAGAGTCAAGGCTGAACATCAACGTCCTGCTGGACTGCTGCAACCTTTGCAAGTTCCGGAATGGAAGTGGGAATCTGTTGGAAAGGATTTCATCACGGGATTCCCAAGGTCTAGCCGTGGAAATGACTCTATCTGGGTCATCGTGGATAGACTGACCAAAGTAGCCCACTTTATTCCTGTCAAGACCACTTACAACTCGGGACAGCTAGCAGAATTGTATCTATCTAGAATTGTTAGTTTGCATGGAGTCCCTAAAACCATAGTTTCCGATCGAGGAACCCAATTCACCTCGAGATTTTGGAAAAGCTTACATCAAGCGTTGGGAACCAAATTGACATTCAGCACAGCTTACCACCCTCAGACTGATGGACAGACTGAAAGAGTGAACCAAATACTTGAAGATATGTTGAGAGCCTGTGTTCTAGCCTATGGAGCTAAGTGGGAAGATTGTCTGCCTTTCGCGGAGTTTTCCTACAACAACAGTTATCAAGCCAGTTTGCAAATGGCCCCGTTCGAAGCTTTGTATGGAAGAAAGTGTCGTACCCCCTTGAATTGGTCGGAAACCGGAGATAGTCAGATATTTGGACCAGATATTCTGCAAGAAGCCGAGGAAAAAGTTTGCATGATTCGTGACTATCTCAAGGCAGCCCAGTCAAGACAGAAGAGTTATGCCGACAAGAGACGGAGAGAATTAACTTTCAAGAGTGGAGACTTCGTTTACCTCAGAGTATCACCCCTCAAGGGAATGCAAAGATTCCAAGTAAAGGGAAAGCTTGCACCAAGATATATTGGACCATTCGAGATACTAGACCGCAGAGGAGAAGTGTCTTATCAGTTGGAAATGCCCCCGGAATTGTCTGAAGTGCACGATGTCTTCCACATATCTTTACTTCGGAAATGTCTTGAAGTGCCGGAGAAGCCGGAAATTTTCAAAAACATTGACCACCGTTCTGTGGACATCAACAAGGATTTGACCTATCGTGAAATGCCTATCCGTATCCTCGAGGAAGCCTATCGAACCACTCGAACCCGAAGCATCAAGTTTCTGAAAGTTCAGTGGAGTAACCACACCGAAGATGAAGCTACGTGGGAACGAGAAGATTACCTACAGAAAGAGTTTCCCAATCTTTTCAGTTCTTAACTGGTGAATCTCGGGGATGAGATTCTTTTTAAGAGGGGAAGATTGTAACAACTCAGAATTTGTAATCCACTTCTCATTAAATAAAGTACCAAATTTTGGACCCAGATAAAACTTTTCTCTATTATTTCATGCATACATGTATTTTCTATTATTTGTATTCTATGATTTCATGTGTGTTATTTTTGATTGAGTATTGTCTAGTTAATTCTAAGTGAACCAACAGAATCAATTGAGAAAGGTTATAAGAATCAAAGAAACCAGAAATAAAATTTAGAAAGAAAAAGAGAAGATTGAGATGATCTAGGAAATCTGTTTGACTACACCACTTGGAGCCCTTAGATTAAGAAATCTGTAAACCCCCTTCATGTTTGGCCAGTTAGTTGAGCTTAACCAAGTTACATACTAACTCAACCTACAAAAGTCTGCTCAAAATTCAAACTAGAGCATCACTCAAACTTGAACCAAAGTTTGAATCTGAAACAGGGACTATACCAAATTTTGAAATAAGATTTCTGCAAAACTTCTTCTTTCTTTGAAACAAAAATATGACAGGACACCTTGGCCAATATGTTGATCACTCAAACTGGAAAATTTCAAAAATTCGAATTTCAAGTTCTTGCGGGCATTTCGTCGAACACTGGCAGAAGCAAATCAAACCAAATCGAACTCACTGTGGCGGCACTGTTCTTGCTCGCCCTAGCACTGGCGCCATGCTCCTGGACGGTGCCTCGATCGACTCCAGCGCCCCCAGCCCCGACCCAAGCCAGGAGAAGCGGAGGGGAAACGAGGTTTGCGCCCAGGGCCCCCTCCCAGACATCTTCTTCCCTGCACGATGCCGACCACCCTGGAGGCGCCAGAGCAGACACACAGCACCCCGCGGCCGAGCCAGCACCCTCCCAGCACGCCCCCGAGACCGCTGTGACCGGAGCGAGCTCCAAACGCTGCCAGGGCCCCCGTGCCGTCGAGCTTCTGGCCGCGCTTACCCTCGCCGCTCCGGCCTATAAAAGGCCCCGCCGATCAAACGGAGACGCTCACCTCACTCCCAGCTACCTCCCAGACACGCTCGTTTAGCCCAGCTCGCTCTGGTTCGCCGACGCTCGCCACGCCGGCGAGGTACTGGACAAGCGGAGCGCCGCCGCGTTCGACCACCTGGGAGCACGTCGCTGCTGGGAATCGGAGGAGGAGACGCACCGCAGCCGATCCCGCACGTCGCCGATGAGCTCTGCGTCCTCTACGCCACTCCCTCGCCGTCGAACATTCTTCACTGCAACGCAGGTGAGCTCCCGCCCGTGCTGAGGAAGACGATGAGCGCGAGCCGTCCGATCTTGATCCAACGCTAGCATACCGATTCGGTAACTTAAGTCGCCTGACACCCCGACCCCACCTGTCAGTTCGTTTTAAAACAAATCCCGCCGAAGCGAACCGTTTTCTGGGCCGGCCCATTCGGGTTTGGTTTGAATTGGGCCCAGCTAGTCAGATTCGGTCCGTTTCACATTTATTTATTCTCCCGCCCTTTTTCAATTAATTTGAATATGTTTCAGATATGATTTTCAAATTTAAATTCCAAGAGTTTTACAAATCCATTTGTAGCAAATAAATATGCGTTGGAAAGCTTGTAAAATACTCTACACAGTAGAACTGGTTAGATTTCAAAATAAGTTAGGAATAAAATGAGATATGAATAGTGTGACCATAACTTTATTAACCCTAGAATATTTCTAGAAAATTATTTAAGCCCCCAAAAATCATGAAAATTAAAATGAGAACTCACCAATGACATACCCTACTGTTAGTAAACACTAATCACCCCCAAACCCTATTAGTGTTAGCAATTAGACCTTAACCCCACTCCTATCTTGTAGCATAAAATGATAGATCACTATTGCACACTTAGAATTAATTTGCCCTCTTACCAATTCACTTAGTTGATCCCTTCTCACTTGAACTAGCATTAGTACCCCTAAACCAATACTCATGCTTAGAAAGAGAACCCCATATGACCCTTAGTAGAGAATCTAACTTGCGCACTTGAAGAAAACTTAGAAGAAAGACTTACCATCCAACCCCATGACATACAACATAATGCTATTGTTAGCAAACAAAGATGTGTGCTTGGTGTGTTGTTAGCCTTGTGTAGTGATTGTGTGCTTTGTGTTTATTCATGATTAGACGCTAGTGTTGTCGAGGAGGATATTGGAGGGGATTATTATTATCAAGAAGAAGAAGAATACCCCAGACACTTTGCCAACCAAGGCAAGCCATCTTTTGATTCATACTCCCCATGCCCAGTTTTAATATTCAATTCTACTTGTTTTAGGTAAATTGCATGATTGAATTGCTAGAGTAGAATGATAGAAGTATAGTGATCTCTTGCTTCACAAGAGCATCAAGCTGAGTTTATCCAACTCTATTTAGTGGTCATCACTCAATGTAGCTGCTTAGTTGCTAATAAAATTGGAGGTCATTTATAAGGGGAATTGTAACAACTCAAAAATTGTAATCCACTTCTTATTAAATAAAGTACCAAATTTTGGACCCAAATAAAACTTTTTACTCATTATTTTATGCATACATGTATTTTCTACTCTATGTATTCTATGATTTCATGTGTGCTGTCTTTGATTGTGTATTGTCTAGTTAATTCTAAGTGAACCAACAGAATCAATTGAGAAAGATTATAAGAACCAAAGCAACCAGAAATAAAAATAAGAAAGAAAAAGAGAAGAAAAAGATGATCTAGGAAATCTGTTTGACTACCCTACTTTGAGCCCTTGAATTAAGAAATCTAGAACCCACCTTCATGTTTGGCCTGTTAGTTGAGCTTAACCAAGTTACATACTAACTCAACCAACAAGAATCTACTCAAAATTCAAACCAGAGCATCACTCAAACTTCAACCAAAGTTTGAATCTGAATCATATGACCACCCCAAATTCAAATTAGCCCTGGAGCAAAACACCACCTCTTGACCTAACAAAAATTGTTTTAGAGTCCCTATCCAATATAATGACCAACCCAATTGGAAATTTTCAAAAATTCAAATTTTTATTTCATGCGGGCATTTCAACAAACACTTGGTGGGCAGAAATCTAGCAAAATCGCATCAACTGTTTGCCACAGTGTTGGGCAGCCCTAGCCCTAGTCTCTGACCTCCAAGCAGTGCTCTGGGATCTCCTGGGTCGATTCCTTGTCTCCCCTGCATAGGCACCGGCCGTGAGACATGGATGGCATGGAAGAAGAGCACACCGGACCCCTACCATGCCCCCCCTCTGAACCAGACCATCTCAGCCCCTCCCATCGCGCCAGGACACTCCTACAGCACGCAGCAGCCCGCCGCCCACGCCAGAACCAAGCCTTGCCCCTCCCACGGCCGACACACATGGTGTACTGGCCGCCTCTGGACCTCGCCGGTGCTCCCTCTCCCGCCTATAAAAGGGCGCCCTTCTTCCCTGAAAAGAACCACACCATCCCCAGCACCTCCCTAGACAACGTTTCCCTCGCTCTCGTGCTCTCAGTCGAGCTCGCCGACCTCGACGTTCCCGCAGGCCACCGCACGTTCCCGGCGTTGCTGAGCTTTCCCCGGAGCTGTACCTGCTGGAGGTGGCGGAGGAGGACCCCCGCATCCGCCCTGCATCCTCGCCGCCACTCCCCGTCACCGCCGGTGAGCACCCCAGCCACCGCCTCTTCCCAGTAGCTCGCGCTCGCCGTGTACGCGTCGAGCTGGGGAAGAAAGCCACGTACCGATTCGATTCACTAAACCTGACTAGCGGGGCCCGTTGTCAGTTTTTATTTTTTTCCTACAACCGCCCAGCTGCAGCCGAACGGGCCGGCCCAGTTCAGCTGTGTGTCCGGCCCGAGTTAGAAAAAAAGGGCTAAATCGATTTTTTTTCCGATTCTTGAAAAACCTATTCAGATGCTTTCGTATATTTAATTTTCCCGGAGTTTCATAGGTTCAAATTTAGCAAATAAGATGTCGTTGGAAAGCTTGTGAAATACTCTACCCAATAGAACTGGTTAGAATCCAAAATAAGTTAGGAATTTAATTAGGTATGAATAGTGTGACCATAGCTTGTTTAATCATGAAAGATTTCTAGAAAATTATTTAAACCTCCATAAATCATGAAATTAAATTTGTGAACTCACCAATGACATTCCTTACTGTTTAGTCAACCCTAACTAACTAAAACCTTGTTAGTGTGACCACTTAGACCCTAACCTAATCCTATCTTGTAGCATAAAATGATAGATCCATATCATACACTTAGAATTAATTTGCCCTCTTACCAATTCACTTAGTTAATCCCTCCCACTTGAACTTGTCATAGTTAACCCTAAATCAATACCAATGCTTAGAAAGGGAACAACATATGACACTTAGTAGAAATGTTAACTTGCACACTTGATGAAAACTTAGAAGCAAAACTTATAATCCAACCCCATAAAATGCAACATGAATGCTATTGTTAGCAAACAAAGATGTGTGCTTGGTGTGTTGTTAGTATGGTGTAGTGATTGTGTGCTTTGTGTTTATTCGTTATTAGACGCTAGTGTTGCCGAGGAGGATATTGGAGGGGATTATTACCAAGAAGAAGAAGAATACCCCGGACACTTTGCCAACCAAGGCAAGCCATCTTTTGATTCATACTCCCAATGCCTAGTTTTAATATTGCATTCTACTTGTTTTAAGTAAATTGCATGATTGAATTGCTAGAGTAGAATGATAGGAGAATAGTGATATCTTGCTTAACAAGAGCATCAAGTTGAGTTTATCCAACTCTATTTAGTGGTCATCACTCAAAGTAGTGGCTTAGTCGCTAATAATATTGAGGCCGTCTATAAGGGGAACTCTAGTTGAAATTGGTGACTTGAACTTGAAACTTGAAATGGAGATTGTTCCTACATAATGGCATTACGAAAGAAAATCAATCTTGACTAAGAACTATGAAATATATTTCTCAATGACAATGAGTGATGTACCATGGGAGCCAATTATACCGTACAACCACATTACCCCTGAATGGGAAGGGGCTTATTCCTAGCTTATTTATTTTAGTATGGGAGGTCTTGTTTCATCCTTTATAGAAGCATTCCATGCATGGTTGCTTCCGAACCAAGTGGTTATTGGAAATTTTCCTTCCTGAAGATTTCCATCCGTCCGGCATCCCGGAGTGGGCAAAACTAGAGGCGCCGGAACGGGGAAATCCGTGTCTCGGGCTCTAGGGAAGGATCCCATACTAGAGTAGACAAGTGAAAGAGTCTGTTTGATTATCTGAACCCCGCATACTTTTGTATGACGGACCGTGGATTTCTCCCGGCAGATGTATCGAATCTTGTGGGTAAAGTGTACCCCTCTGCAAAGGTTTTCAAACTATTCGAATAGCCGCGTCCGCGGTCATGGACGGTTGGCAAGCTGTACTTGACTTTTGTCAGGACTAAAAGTGACAATGGTGACTTGGTGAATGACTTGACTTGAAATGTTGTGACGTACTTGAAGTCCTCTTTAGATGGAACTTAGAGAACTAAAACTCTTTCCTACCAATGAACCTTCTTGGGAAATAAAACTAGCTTTTGGCAAATAAACTTAGTGCTTAGTCTACCATATCAGCCTTGCATATCTACTTCACTACTCATTTGTAAGATGGTTTGCGAGTGCATCCAATGTACTCACGGCTGTGTCCCTGGCTATCAACTTGGCCAGACTACGGGGAGGAATACTAGGAGGAAGGGTATGAGGAAGAGTATCAGAACTAAGCTCGTCTCCATGAGTCGCCATTGCCTGTAGGGTGAAGGCATGGACCCGAAGACGTTATTTCCGCTGCTATATTGTGTTGTAATATGACTTGGTCTATATGACCATTGTATTTGAATCATCGTATTGTAATGTCTATGGAACTGGTTACCAACTACGTTATGTATATCGCAACAATGGTTCTGGGATTGCGGTGGAATACATAACGGGCACTTCGAATTTGTTATCAAATTTGAGGTCGTCACAAGTTGGTATCAGAGCCTAGGCTGACCATAGGAGACCTTAGTTAGAATGGGCGTTAAATGAAAACTTGATAAAAGCAAATATATAAATAATGATTTCAAAATTTCTTAGTCTTTCCTCTCTAGTTGCAAAGTTTTATACATACTTCAGTTTTTGCCTACTTAAAAATTTTGCACACTTGAGTTGATCACTAACTTGAACTAATCTAAAATTTTGTAGATGGCCCTGGTATTCACTGAGCAGTACCAGTTGGGCCATGGTGGCAGCCTTTGTTTCGAGCGCGACCTCACCACCCTGACCTTGTTCCTGAACCGTTTGTACCCGGAGTTCAAGGGAGCCGTGCTCAATGAGCACCCAGATGGAGAGCTACGATGGCTCATCCGAGCCAGTTGCCGTGGCAAGAAGGGGATTTTGGGTTCTCCAAGGGTCAAGTTTGAGCTTGTGGAGAACACTTGGGCCGATGGTTTGGTCCAAGCGATGCAGGAGATGCACGCCCGCTTGTGCGGACTGCACGTTGAGGAGGTTCAGGGAGAGCGCTTTAGGAACTTTGCTCGGCGTGATGCGGACGGGCGTCCCGCAAACATGCCCGGGCAGAATGAGCCGAGTACCTACATCGACCACATGGACTTCTTGCTGTACTCCACTCAGCAGGAGGCCGACCGTGCCCGTACTAGGGCCAACCTCGAGCACTTTGCACTGGTGGAGGCGAGGAGCACTATCAGGATTCTTGCGAAGGAACGCAAGAGCCTTCGTCGCCAGCGAGATGAGAAGGAACATGACCTTGAGGAGTTGAAGGCCAATGTGGCTGAGCTGACTGAGTACATTGAGAGTCTTGAGGATCACCTTGGTGAGGAGGAAGGCATTGATCTCTGCAAGGAGGATAATGCCCTCATTAGTGATGAGGATGACTTCATGGAGGACCTTGATGATCCGGAAGATGGTGGGCACAATGGATTCATTGTGAGTGATGAGGAGGAAGACCCCGAGGAGCCCGCTGTTTAGATTCGAGATCCACGTGTTATCTAGTTATGAGTTCCACTTTATTTTCACTGCGTGTAGGTGTGAGTTGTATCCCCCTCTCTAGTAGACGAGTCGCAATGGTTTGATGTAAACCATTTGTAATGTGTGAACTCGTATGTATGATATGTTTGATGAATGTTGAATGAAATATGAATTTGGCCCTTAAGGCCTTAGTAAAACACAAATTGCATCATCCATATTACCTTTAAATCTTAGCAAAAATTAGCTTTTCCCGCTTGTCTTACACACCTTATCTTCAGATGCCACGAGCACCCCCACCCCGAACCCGGAAATGGCTAAACTACTAAGGTTGATCATGGAAGACCGGGAAGCAGCCCGAGCTGAGCGCCAAGCTAACTTGGCCACTCTTCAGCAATTAACCCAGATGGCAATGAACCACAACAATGGCAATGGCAATGGCCATGGTGAAGGAGAAAACAATGGCAATGGTGATCACCGATCCAAGTTAAGGAGTTTCCAAAACACCAACCCTCCTATATTCACTAAGTCTGAAGAGCCCTTAGATGCCGATGACTGGCTTCGCACTATGGAGAACAATTTGGCAGTCGCCGAAGTTGGTGAAAATGAGAAGGTTCTGTACACCACCCACTATCTTGCTGGAGCAGCGAGAGCTTGGTGGGATAGCACCCGTGCAATGCAAGCCCCAGGGTATGTGATGCCTTGGGAGGAGTTCAAGAGCAAGTTTAGCAAAGCCCATGTCCCTATGGTATTGGTTAAAAGGATGAGGGATGAGTTCAGAAATCTGAAGCAAGGTTCCATGTCTATGGTGGATTACCGTGACAAGTTCCTTACCTTGTCTAGGTATGCCCCAGATGACACCAACACCACTGAGAAGAAGCAAGAAAGGTTTCTGGATGGACTTCATGATGAGATGCAATGTGTCCTGGTTAGTATTCCCTTTGCCGACCTGGAGTCATTGGTTGACTCTGCCATTCAGATGGAAGGCAAACTCAAGCAAGCTGCAGAAAACCGCAAGCGCCGTATGATGTATCAAGGCAACTCGAGCAACTCGCAGAAGCCAAGGGGAAATGCACCTATGGGTTTCGCCCCTAGACCTATGAGGCCGTCTGCACCTGCTCCACGTCCCAACTATCCCAACCGTCCGCCCGGAAACAACTTCAACCGTGCACCCCCAAGACCTAGTGGCAACAACTTCAACACCAATGCTCCGAGGCCCAATGGCGCCCCTGTGTTACCCAAGCCTGGTGACAAGTCTGGAGTTACCTGTTATGAGTGCGGACTTAAAGGGCACTACTCCAATGAGTGCCCCAAGAAGCTGAATGATGCATCCAAGACTACTGCTCCTGCTCAGCAACAGCGCCGTGTGGGAAATGGCAAGAACTATCCACCAAGGAACCAGCCTCACTCTCGAGGCCGTCTGAATCACATGAATGTTGAAGAAGCTCAGGAAGCAACCGACGTTGTGCTTGGTATGTTCCCTGTTAACTCAGTTCTTGCAAGAGTTCTGTTTGATTCTGGAGCTTCACACTCATTTGTTACCCAATTATTCGTTGATAAAAGTGGACTTCAACCCACACCCTTGAAAGAGTTCATGTCTGTGCAAATTCCCGGGTCGATAACCAAAGCCACTTGTACCTGCTTATCAGTGCCCATAGAAATCCATGGGATCTTATTCTTAGCCAGTTTGATTGTGTTAGGAACCAAAGGATTGGAAGTGGTCCTAGGTATGGATTGGATGTCTCAACACCAAGGAATTATAGATTGTGCCAAAAAGACCATTACCATGAGGAGTAGCCATGGAGTTTTAGTAAAGCATGTGTCAATCAAACCCATCCCAATCCCCAGGTGTCATAAGAGTATCTCAGGACTGACTTTGGAGCAAGTCCCCATCGTCTGTGAATACCCGGATGTTTTTCCCGATGAGCTGCCCGGAATGCCACCGGATCGGGATATTGAGTTTATCATTGAGCTTATCCCCGGAACTGGGTCCATAGCCCAACGACCCTACCGTATGAACCCAGCTGAATTAGTTGAGTTGAAGAAGCAATTGGATGACCTTCTGAGCAAAGGATTGATTCAGCCAAGTTCTTCTGCTTGGAGATCACCTGTTCTGTTTGTGGATAAAAGTGACGGTTCTAGCCGACTGTGCACTGACTACCGCAAGCTAAACGATGTGACCATCAAGAACAAGTATCCTCTCCCAAAGATTGAAGATTTGTTTGACCAACTGACTGGAGCTAGAGTGTTCTCAAAGATAGATCTTAGAACAGGATACCACCAACTGAAGATCCGTGCAGCGGATATCCCCAAAACAGCCTTCACTACCCGATACGGATTGTATGAGTACACCGTAATGTCATTTGGATTAACCAATGCCCCTGCTTATTTCATGAACCTCATGAATAAGGTTTTTATGGAGTTCCTGGATAAGTTTGTTGTTGTCGTCATTGATGACATTCTTATCTACTCCAAGTCCGAAGAGGAGCATGCAACCCATCTGAGATTAATTCTAGAAACCTTAAGGGAGCATCAGCTGTATGCCAAATTCAGTAAATGTGAGTTCTGGTTGAAGGAAGTTGGATTTTTAGGCCATGTATTATCAGTGGGAGGAGTGTCTGTGGACCCAAAGAAGATCACCTCAGTCATGGAATGGGAAGCCCCTACCACTCAAACTAAAGTTAGAGGTTTTCTCGGATTAGCGGGATATTACCGCAAGTTTGTTGAAGGATTTTCAAGCATTGCCCGGCCAATGACCACCCTGTTGAAGAAAGATAAGAAGTTCGAATGGACCCCTAAGTGTGAAGAAAGTTTTTAAGAGCTCAAGAAGCGATTGGTGACCGCCCCCGTCCTAACCATGCCCGATATCACCAAAAACTTTGATGTCTATTGCGACGCTTCCAAACTTGGACTTGGTTGTGTCTTGATGCAAGAAGGCAAGGTAATAGCTTACCTCTCTCGGCAGCTTAGACCTCATGAAGAAAATTATCCAACCCATGATCTAGAGTTAGCAGCCGTGGTTCTAGCTTTGAAGACTTGGAGGCACTATCTGATGGGCAACCGTTGTGAGATCTACACTGATCACAAGAGCTTGAAGTATATCTTCACCCAGAAGGAGTTGAACATGAGGCAGAGAAGATGGATAGAGTTGATCAAGGATTATGATCTGGAAATTCACTATCACCCCGGTAAGGCCAATGTAGTGGCCGATGCATTGAGTAGGAAGCCGTGTTCGTTGAATATGAGGATCAAAGAGGAGCAACCTATGTTGCACCAAGAGTTTGAAAGATTTGGATTGGAATTAGTCAGTCAAGGATTCTTAGCCAACCTTGAGTTTCAACCCACCTTGATGAGCCAAATCAAAGAAGCCCAGAAGGGAAATGAGAGTATTGATGGAATTAAGCGCCGAATTGGTTTCGGCAAGGTGCCAGGATTTGAAGAAGATGATCAAGGAGTTCTTTGGTATAAAGGACGTATTTGTGTGCCTGCTGATTCAGAATTGAAGGAAGTGATTATGAAGGAAGCTCATGAGACACCTTACTCCATCCACCCCGGTGGAACTAAGATGTATCAAGATCTGAAGGAACAATTTTGGTGGCATGGAATGAAGCGTGAGATTGCATCGTTCATCTCTAAGTGTGATATTTGTCAAAGAGTCAAGGCTGAACATCAACGTCCTGCTGGACTGCTGCAACCTTTGCAAGTTCCGGAATGGAAGTGGGAATCTGTTGGAATGGATTTCATCACTGGATTTCCAAGGTCTAGCCGTGGCAATGACTCTATTTGGGTCATTGTGGATAGACTAACCAAAGTAGCCCACTTTATTCCTGTTAAGACCACTTATAACTCGGGACAGCTAGCGGACCTGTATCTATCCAGAATTGTTAGCTTGCATGGAGTCCCTAAAACCATAGTTTCTGATCGAGGAACCCAATTCACCTCAAGATTTTGGAAAAGTTTGCATCAAGCCTTGGGAACCAAGTTAGCCTTCAGCACCGCTTACCACCCACAGACGGATGGACAGACTGAAAGAGTAAACCAAATACTTGAAGATATGTTGAGAGCCTGTGTTCTAGCCTATGGAGCTAAGTGGGAAGATTGTCTGCCTTTCGCGGAGTTTTCCTACAACAACAGTTATCAAGCCAGTTTGCAAATGGCCCCATTGAAGCCTTGTATGGAAGAAAGTGTCGTACCCCTCTGAATTGGTCAGAAACCGGAGACAGTCAGATTTTTGGACCAGATATTTTGCAAGAAGCCGAGGAGAAAGTTCGCATGATTCGTGAATACCTCAAGGCAGCCCAGTCAAGACAAAAGAGTTATGCCGACAAGAGACGTCGAGAACTGACTTTCAAGAGTGGAGAGTTTGTTTATCTTAGAGTATCACCTCTCAAGGGAATGCAAAGATTCCAAGTAAAAGGAAAGCTTGCGCCAAGATATATTGGACCCTTCAAGATACTAGACCACCGAGGAGAAGTGTCTTATCAGTTGGAAATGCCCCCTGAATTGTCTGAAGTACACGATGTCTTCCACGTGTCCTTACTTCGGAAATGTCTTGAAGTTCCGGAGAAGCCCGAAATCTTCAAGAATATTGATCACCGTTTGGTGGACATCAACAAGGATTTGACCTATCGTGAAGTACCTATCCGTATCCTCGAGGAAGCATATCGAACCACTCGAACCCGAAGTATCAAGTTTCTGAAAGTTCAGTGGAGTAATCACACCGAAGCTGAAGCTACTTGGGAACGAGAAGATTACCTTCAGAAAGAGTTTCCCAATCTTTTCAGTTCTTAATTAGTGAATCTCGGGGACGAGATTCTTTTTAAGGGGGAAGATTGTAACAACTCAGAAATTGTAATCCACTTCTTATTAAATAAAGTACCAAATTTTGGACCCAAATAAAACTTTTTACTCATTATTTTATGCATACATGTATTTTCTACTCTATGTATTCTATGATTTCATGTGTGTTGTTTTTGATTGTGTATTGTCTAGTTAATTCTAAGTGAACCAACAGAATCAATTGAGAAAGATTATAAGAACCAAAGCAACCAGAAATAAAAATAAGAAAGAAAAAGAGAAGAAAAAGATGATCTAGGAAATCTGTTTGACTACCCTACTTTGAGCCCTTGAATTAAGAAATCTAGAACCCACCTTCATGTTTGGCCTGTTAGTTGAGCTTAACCAAGTTACATACTAACTCAACCAACAAGAATCTACTCAAAATTCAAACCAGAGCATCACTCAAACTTCAACCAAAGTTTGAATCTGAATCATATGACCACCCCAAATTCAAATTAGCCCTGGAGCAAAACACCACCTCTTGACCTAACAAAAATTGTTTTAGAGTCCCTATCCAATATAATGACCAACCCAATTGGAAATTTTCAAAATTCAAATTTTTATTTCATGCGGGCATTTCAACAAACACTTGGTGGGCAGAAATCTAGCAAAATCGCATCAACTGTTTGCCACAGTGTTGGGCAGCCCTAGCCCTAGTCTCTGACCTCCAAGCAGTGCTCTGGGATCTCCTGGGTCGATTCCTTGTCTCCCCTGCACAGGCACCGGCCGTGAGACATGGATGGCATGGAAGAAGAGCACACCGGACCCCTACCATGCCCCCTCTGAACCAGACCATCTCAGCCCCTCCCATCGCGCCAGGACACTCCTACAGCACGCAGCAGCCCGCCGCCCACGCCAGAACCAAGCCTTGCCCCTCCCACGGCCGACACACATGGTGTACTGGCCGCCTCTGGACCTCGCCGGTGCTCCCTCTCCCGCCTATAAAAGGGCGCCCTTCTTCCCTGAAAAGAACCACACCATCCCCAGCACCTCCCTAGACAACGTTTCCCTCGCTCTCGTGCTCTCAGTCGAGCTCGCCGACCTCGACGTCCCCGCAGGCCACCGCACGTTCCCGGCGTTGCTGAGCTTTCCCCGGAGCTGTACCTGCTGGAGGTGGCGGAGGAGGACCCCCGCATCCGCCCTGCATCCTCGCCGCTGCTCCCCGTCACCGCCGGTGAGCACCCCAGCCACCGCCTCTTCCCAGTAGCTCGCGCTCGCCGTGTACGCGTCGAGCTGGGGAAGAAAGCCACGTACCGATTCGATTCACTAAACCTGACCAGCGGGGCCCGTTGTCAGTTTTTATTTTTTTTCCTACAAACCGCCCAGCTGCAGCCGAACGGGCCGGCCCAGTTCAGCTGTGTGTCCGGCCCGAGTTAGAAAAAAAAGGGCTAAATCGATTTTTTTTCCGATTCTTGAAAAACCTATTCACATGCTTTCGTATATTTAATTTTCCCGGAGTTTCATAGGTTCAAATTTAGCAAATAAGATGTCGTTGGAAAGCTTGTGAAATACTCTACCTAATAGAACTGGTTAGAATCCAAAATAAGTTAGGAATTTAATTAGGTATGAATAGTGTGACCATAGCTTGTTTAATCATGAAAGATTTCTAGAAAATTATTTAAACCTCCATAAATCATGAAATTAAATTTGTGAACTCACCAATGACATTCCTTACTGTTTAGTCAACCCTAACTAACTAAAACCTTGTTAGTGTGACCACTTAGACCCTAACCTAATCCTATCTTGTAGCATAAAATGATAGATCCATATCATACACTTAGAATTAATTTGCCCTCTTACCAATTCACTTAGTTAATCCCTCCCACTTGAACTTGTCATAGTTAACCCTAAATCAATACCAATGCTTAGAAAGGGAACAACATATGACACTTAGTAGAAACGTTAACTTGCACACTTGATGAAAACTTAGAAGCAAAACTTATAATCCAACCCCATAAAATGCAACATGAATGCTATTGTTAGCAAACAAAGATGTGTGCTTGGTGTGTTGTTAGTATGGTGTAGTGATTGTGTGCTTTGTGTTTATTCGTTATTAGACGCTAGTGTTGCCGAGGAGGATATTGGAGGGGATTATTACCAAGAAGAAGAAGAATACCCCGGACACTTTGCCAACCAAGGCAAGCCATCTTTTGATTCATACTCCCAATGCCTAGTTTTAATATTGCATTCTACTTGTTTTAAGTAAATTGCATGATTGAATTGCTAGAGTAGAATGATAGGAGAATAGTGATATCTTGCTTAACAAGAGCATCAAGTTGAGTTTATCCAACTCTATTTAGTGGTCATCACTCAAAGTAGTGGCTTAGTCGCTAATAATATTGAGGCCGTCTATAGGGGAACTCTAGTTGAAATTGGTGACTTGAACTTGAAACTTGAAATGGAGATTGTTCCTACATAATGGCTTTATGAAAGAAAATCAATCTTGACTAAGAACTATGAAATATATTTCTCAATGACAACGAGTGATGTACCATGGGAGCCAATTATACCGTACAACCACATTACCCCTGAATGGGAAGGGGCTTATTCCTAGCTTGTTTATTTTAGTATGGGAGGTCTTGTTTCATCCTTTATAGAAGCATTCCATGCATGGTTGCTTCCGAACCAAGTGGTTATTGGAAATTTTCCTTCCTGAAGATTTCCATCCGTCCGGCATCCCGGAGTGGGCAAAACTAGAGGCGCCGGAACGGGGAAATCCGTGTCTCGGGCTCTAGGGAAGGATCCCATACTAGAGTAGACAAGTGAAAGAGTCTGTTTGATTATCTGAACCCCGCATACTTTTGTATGACGGACCGTGGATTTCTCCCGGCAGATGTATCGAATCTTGTGGGTAAAGTGTACCCCTCTGCAGAGGTTTTCAAACTATTCGAATAGCCGCGTCCGCGGTCATGGACGGTTGGCAAGCTGTACTTGACTTTTGTCGGACTAAAAGTGACAATGGTGACTTGGTGAATGACTTGACTTGAAATGTTGTGACATACTTGAAGTCCTCTTTAGATGGAACTTAGAGAACTAAAACTCTTCCTACCAATGAACCTTCTTGGGAAATAAAACTAGCTTTTGGCAAATAAACTTAGTGCTTAGTCTACCATATCAGCCTTGCATATCTACTTCACTACTCATTTGTAAGATGGTTTGCGAGTGCATCCAATGTACTCACGGCTGTGTCCCCTGGCTATCAACTTGGCCAGACTACGGGGAGGAATACCAGGAGGAAGGGTATGAGGAAGAGTATCAGAACTAAGCTCGTCTCCATGAGTCGCCATTGCCTGTAGGGTGAAGGCATGGACCCGAAGACGTTATTTCCGCTGCTATATTGTGTTGTAATATGACTTGGTCTATATGACCATTGTATTTGAATCATCGTATTGTAATGTCTATGGAACTGGTTACCAACTACGTTATGTATATCGCAACAATGGTTCTGGGATTGCGGTGGAATACATAACGGGCACTTCGAATTTGTTATCAAATTTGAGGTCGTCACAGGAATCTTAGTTGAGAATTGGTGACTTGAACTTGAAATGGTATTGGAGTTTTCTCCTACATGGTGGTTTTATGAAAGAAAATAACCTTGACTAAGAACTATGAAAGGTATTTCCCAAGTTGACAACGAGTGATGTACTATGGGAGCCAATTATACCGTACAACCATATTACCCCTATATGGGAAGGGGCTTAACCCGTAGCTTGTTTATCTTAGTATGGGAGGCCTTGTATCAAATCTTTATGGAAGGACACCGTGCGCGGTTACTTCTGAACCAGGTGGACTCCACCAACCCGGCACCCGGGATGGCCAGAACTAGAGGCGCCGGAGCGGGGATTCCGTACCCCGGGCTCTAGGGAAGGATCCTATACTAGGGTGAGCAAGTGAAAGGTTTTGTTTGATTATCTGAACCCCGCATACTTTGGTATGACGGACCGTGGATTTCTCCCGGCAGATGTATCGAATCTTGTGGGTAAAGTGTACCCCTCTGCAGAGGTTTTCAAACTATTCGAATAGCCGCGTCCGCGGTCATGGACGGTTGGCAAGCTGTGCCTGGCTTTTGTCAATAATAAAAACAACTCATGGTGAACTTGGTGAATGACACGAATTGAATGACTTGACTTGACCATGATATTGACACATTGAATTCCTCTTTAGATTGAACTTAGAGAACTAAACCTCTTTTCTACCAATGAACATTCTTGGGAAATAAAACTAGCTTTTGCAAAACAACTTAGTGCTTAGTCCACCATCAACCTTGCATTCTACTTCATCATTTCATTTATAAGATGGTTTGCGAGTGCATCCAATGTACTCACGGCTGTGTCCCTGGCTATCAACTTGGCCAGACTATGGGGAAGAATACCAGGAGGAAGGGTATGAAGAAGAGTACCAGAAACTAAGTTCGTCTCCATGAGTCGCATTGCCTGTAGGGTGAAGGCATGGACCCGAAGACGTATTTCCGCTAACTATATTGTGTTGTAATATGACTTGGTCTATATGACCATTGTATTTGAATCATCGTATTGTAATGTCTATGGAACTGATTACCAACTACGTTATGTATATCGCAACAACGGTTCTGGGATTCGGGGTGTAATACATAACGGGCACTTCGAATTTGTATCAAATTTGAGGTTGTCACAAGTTGGTATCAGAGCCTAGGCTGACCAATAGGAGACCTTAGTTAGAATGGGCGTTAAATGAAACCTTGATAAAAGCAAAGATATAAGTAATGGTTGCAAAATTGCTTAGTCTTTCCTCTCTAATTGCAAAGTTTTATACATACTTCAGTTTTGCCTACTTAAAATTTTGCACACTTGAGTTGATCACTAACTTAATCTAATCTAAAATTTTGTAGATGGCCCCGGTATTCGTTGAGCACTACCAGTTGGGCCATGGTGGCAGCCTTGTTTCGAGCGCGACCTCACCCTTGACCTTGTTCCTGGATCGTTTGTATCCGGAGTTCAAGGGAGCCGTGCTCAATGAGCACCCGATGGAGAGCTACGGTGGCTCATCCGAGCTAGTTGCCGTGGCAAGAAGGGGAATTTGAGTTCTCCAAGGGTCAAGTTTGAGCTTGTGGAGAACACTTGGGCCGATGGTTTGGTCCGAGGTATGCAGGAGATGCACGCCCGCTTATGTGGACTGCATGTGGAGGAGGTCCAGGGGAGCGCTTTAGGAACTTTGCTCGGCGTGATGCGGACGGGCGTCCCGCAAACATGCCCGGGCAGAATGAGCCGAGTACCTACATCGATCACATGGACTTCTTGCTGTACTCCACTCAGCAGGAGGCCGACCGTGCCCGTACTAGGGCCAACATCGAGCACTTCGCACTAGTGGAGGCGAGGAGCACTATCAGGATTCTTGCAAAGGAGCGCAAGAGCCTTCGTCGCCAGCGCCGATAGGAAGGAGCAGGACCTTGAGGAGTTTGAAGGCCAATGTGGCGGAGTTGACTGAGTACATTGAGAGTCTTGAGGATAACCTGGTGAGGAGGAAGGCATTGATCTCCGCAAGGAGGATAATGCCCTCATTAGTGACGAGGATGACTTCATGGAGGACCTGGATGATCCGGAAGATGGTGGGCACAATGGATTCATTGTGAGTGACGAGGAGGAGACCCCGAGGAAGGCCCGCTGTTTAGATCCGAGATCCACGTGTTATCTAGCTATGAGTTCACTTTATGTTCACTTCGTGTAAGTGTGAGTTGTATCCCCCTCTCTAGTAGACGAGTCACAATGGTTTGATGTAAACCATTTGTAATGTGTGAACTCGTATGTATGATATGTTGATGAGTGTTGAATGAAATATGAATTTGGCCCTTAAGGCCGTAGTAAGACAAAATTGCATCATCCATGTTACCTTGTAATCTTAGCAAAAATTAGCTTTTCCTCTTGTCTTAACACACCTTATCTTCAGATGCCGCGAGCACCCCACCACCCCCGAACCCAGAAATGGCCGAACTACTAAGGTTGATCATGGAAGATCGGGAAGCAGCCCGAGCTGAGCGCCAAGCTAACTTGGCCACTCTTCAGCAATTAACCCAGATGGCAATGAACCACAACAATGGCAATGGCAATGGTGAAGGAGAAAACCATGGCAATGGAGACCACCGATCCAAGTTAAGGAGTTTTCAGAAACACCAACCCCCTATATTCACACAAGTCTGAAGAGCCCTTAGATGCCGATGACTGGCTTCGTACTATGGAAAACAATTTGGCAGTCGCCGAAGTTGGTGAAAATGAGAAGGTCTTGTATACCACCCACTATCTTGCTGGAGCAGCAAGAGCTTGGTGGGATAGCACCCGTGCAATGCAAGCCCAGGATATGTGATGCCTTGGGAGGAGTTCAAGAGCAAGTTTAGCAAGCCCATGTCCCCATGGGATTGGTGAAAAGGATGAGAGATGAGTTCAAAAATCTGAAGCAAGGTTCCATGTCTGTGGTGGATTACCGTGACAAGTTCCTTACCTTGTCTAGTATGCCCCAGATGACACCAACAACACTGAGAAGAAGCAAGAAAGGTTTGTGGATGACTTCATGATGAGATGCAATGTGTCTTTGTCATCATTCACTTTGCCAACCTGGAGTCGCTGGTTGACTCTGCCATTCAGATGGAAGGAAAACTCAAAGCAAGCCTACCGAGACCGCAAGCGCGTATGATGTATCAGGGCAACCGAGCAACTCGCAGAGAGCCAAGGGGAAATGCACCTATGGGTTTCGCCCATAGACCTATGAGGGCCGTCTGCACCTGCTCCACGTCCAACTATCTCAACCGTCCACCCGGCAACAACTTCAACCGTGGCACCTCCAAGACCTAGTGGCAACAACTTCAACAACCACTACCCAAGGCCAAATGGCACCGCTGTGTTACCCAAGCCGGTGACAAGTCTGGTGTTACCTGTTATGAGTGCGGACTAAAAGGGCATTACTCCAATGAGTGCCCCAAGAAGCTGAATGATGCCTCACAAGACCACTGTTCCTGTTCAGCAAACAGCGTCGTGTGGGGGAAATGGCAAGAACTATCCACCAAGGAAACCACTCACTCTCAAGGCCGTCTGAATCACATGAATGTTGAAGAAGTCGGAAGCGACCGACGTTGTGCTTGGTATGTTCCCTGTTAACTCAGTTCTTGCAAGAGTTCTGTTGATTCTGGCGCTTACACTCTTTGTTACCCAACTATTCGTTGATAAAAGTGGACTTCAACCCACACCTTTGAAAGATGTCATGTCTGTGCAAATTCCCGGGTCAGTAACCAAAGCTAGTTGTACCTGCTTGGCAGTGCCCATAGAAATTCATGGGATCTCATTCTTAGCCAGTTTGATTGTGTTAGGAACCAAAGGATTGGAAGTGGTCCTAGGTATGGATTGGATGTCTCAACACCAAGGAATTATAGATTGTGCCAAAAAGACCATCACCATGAGAAGTAGCCATGGAGTTTTAGTGAAGCATGTGTCAGTCAAACCCATCCCAATCCCCAGATGTCATAAGAGTATCTCAGGACCAACTTTAGAGCAAGTCCCCATCGTCTGTGAATACCCGGATGTTTTTCCCGATGAGCTACCCGGAATGCCACCGGATCGGGATATCGAGTTTATCATTGAGCTTATTCCCGGAACTGGATCAATAGCCCAAAGACCCTATCGCATGAACCCAGCGGAACTAGCTGAGTTGAAGAAGCAATTGGATGACCTTTTGAGTAAAGGATTGATTCAGCCAAGTTCTTCTGCTTGGAGATCACCCGTTCTGTTTGTGGATAAAAGTGACGGTTCTAGCCGACTGTGCACTGATTACCGCAAGCTAAACGACGTGACCATCAAGAACAAGTATCCTCTCCCGAAGATTGAAGATTTGTTTGACCAATTTGACTGGAGCCCGAGTATTCTCGAAGATAGACCTTAGAACTGGATACCACCAACTGAAGATCCGTGCGACGGATATCCCCAAAACAGCCTTCACTACCCGATACGGATTGTATGAGTACACCGTGATGTCATTTGGATTGACCAATGCCCCTGCTTATTTCATGAACCTCATGAATAAGGTTTTTATGGAGTTCTTGGATAAGTTTGTTGTTGTCTTCATTGATGACATTCTTATCTACTCCAAGTCCGAAGAAGAGCATGCAACCATTTGAGATTAATCTTAGAAACCCTAAGAGAGCATCAGCTGTATGCCAAGTTCAGTAAATGTGAGTTCTGGTTGAAGGAAGTTGGATTTTAGGCCATGTATTATCCGAGGGAGGAATATCCGTGGACCCCAAGAAGATCAAATCAGTCATGGAATGGGAAGCCCCTACCACTCAGACCGAAGTTAGGGTTTTCTCGGATTAGCGGGATATTACCGCAAATTTGTTGAAGGGTTTTCAAGCATTGCCCGGCCGATGACCCAACTGTTGAAGAAGACAAGAAGTTTGAATGGACCCCTAAGTGTGAAGAGAGTTTTCAGGCGCTCAAAAAGCGATTGGTGACCGCCCCCGTCCTAACCATGCCCGATATCACCAAAACTTTGATGTCTATTGCGACGCTTCCAAGCTTGGACTTGGTTGCGTATTGATGCAAGAAGGCAAGGTCATAGCTTACCTCTCTCGGCAGCTTCGACCTCATGAAGAAAATTATCCGACCCATGATCTGGAATTAGCAGCAGTGGTGTAGCTCTGAAGACCTGGAGGCACTATCTGATGGGCAACCGTTGCGAGATCTACACGATCACAGAGTTTGAAGTATATCTTTACCCAGAAGGAGTTGAACATGAGGCAAAGAAGATGGATAGAGTTGATCAAGGATTATGATTTGGAAATTCATTATCACCCCGGTAAGGCCAATGTAGTGGCCGATGCATTGAGTCGGAAGCCATGCTCATTAAATATGATGCTCAAGAAGACAGCCTATGTTACACCAAGAGTTTGAAAAATTTGGATTGGAACTAGTCAGTCAAGGATTCCTAGCCAACCTTGAGTTTCAACCCACCTTGATGAGCCAAATCAAAGAAGCCCAGAAGGGAAATGCGAGTATTGACGGAATTTAGCGCAGAATTAGTTCCGGCAAGGTGCCAGGATTTGCGGAGGATGATCAAGGAGTTCTTTGGTATAAAGGACGTATTTGTGTGCCTGCTGACTCAGAATTGAAGGGAGTTATCATGAAGGAAGCCATGAGACACCTTACTCCATCCCCCAGGTGGAACTAAGATGTATCAAGATTTGAAGGAACAATTTTGGTGGCATGGAATGAAGCGTGAGATTGCATCGTTCATCTCTAGGTGTGATATTTGTCAAAGAGTCAAGGCTGAACATCAACGTCCTGCTGGACTGCTGCAACTTTTGCAAGTTCCGGAATGGAAGTGGGAATCTGTTGGAATGGATTTCATCACGGGATTCCAAGGTCTAGCCGTGGAAATGACTCTATCTGGGTCATCGTGGATAGACTGACCAAAGTAGCCCACTTTATTCCTGTCAAGACCACTTACAACTCGGGACAGCTAGCAGAATTGTATCTATCCAGAATTGTTAGTTTGCATGGAGTCCCTAAAACCATAGTTTCCGATCGAGGAACCCAATTCACCTCGAGATTTTGGAAAAGCTTACATCAAGCGTTGGGAACCAAATTGACATTCAGCACAGCTTACCACCCTCAGACTGATGGACAGACTGAAAGAGTGAACCAAATACTTGAAGATATGTTGAGAGCCTGTGTTCTAGCCTATGGAGCTAAGTGGGAAGATTGTCTGCCTTTCGCGGAGTTTTCCTACAACAACAGTTATCAAGCCAGTTTGCAAATGGCCCCGTTCGAAGCTTTGTATGGAAGAAAGTGTCGTACCCCTTGAATTGGTCGGAAACCGGAGATAGTCAGATATTTGGACCAGATATTCTGCAAGAAGCCGAGGAAAAAGTTGCATGATTCGTGACTATCTCAAGGCAGCCCAGTCAAGACAGAAGAGTTATGCCGACAAGAGACGGAGAGAATTAACTTTCAAGAGTGGAGACTTCGTTTACCTCAGAGTATCACCCTCAAGGGAATGCAAAGATTCCAAGTAAAGGGAAAGCTTGCACCAAGATATATTGGACCCATTCGAGATACTAGACCGCAGAGGAGAAGTGTCTTATCAGTTGGAAATGCCCCCGGAATTGTCTGAAGTGCACGATGTCTTCCACGTATCTTTACTTCGGAAATGTCTTGAAGTGCCGGAGAAGCCGGAAATTTTCAAAAACATTGACCACCGTTCTGTGGACATCAACAAGGATTTGACCTATCGTGAAATGCCTATCCGTATCCTCGAGGAAGCCTATCGAACCACTCGAACCCGAAGCATCAAGTTTCTGAAAGTTCAGTGGAGTAACCACACCGAAGATGAAGCTACGTGGGAACGAGAAGATTACCTACAGAAAGAGTTTCCCAATCTTTTCAGTTCTTAACTGGTGAATCTCGGGGATGAGATTCTTTTTAAGGGGGAAGATTGTAACAACTCAGAATTTGTAATCCACTTCTCATTAAATAAAGTACCAAATTTTGGACCCAGATAAAACTTTTCTCTATTATTTCATGCATACATGTATTTTCTATTATTTGTATTCTATGATTTCATGTGTGTTATTTTTGATTGAGTATTGTCTAGTTAATTCTAAGTGAACCAACAGAATCAATTGAGAAGTTATAAGAATCAAAGAAACCAGAAATAAAATTTAGAAAGAAAAAGAGAAGATTGAGATGATCTAGGAAATCTGTTTGACTACACCACTTGGAGCCCTTAGATTAAGAAATCTGTAAACCCCCTTCATGTTTGGCCAGTTAGTTGAGCTTAACCAAGTTACATACTAACTCAACCAACAAAAGTCTGCTCAAAATTCAAACTAGAGCATCACTCAAACTTGAACCAAAGTTTGAATCTGAAACAGGGACTATACCAAATTTTGAAATAAGATTTCTGCAAAACTTCTTCTTTCTTTGAAACAAAAATATGACAGGACACCTTGGCCAATATGTTGATCACTCAAACTGGAAAATTTCAAAAATTCGAATTTCAAGTTCTTGCGGGCATTTCGTCGAACACTGGCAGAAGCAAATCAAACCAAATCGAACTCACTGTGGCGGCACTGTTCTTGCTCGCCCTAGCACTGGCGCCATGCTCCTGGACGGTGCCTCGATCGACTCCAGCGCCCCCAGCCCCGACCCAAGCCAGGAGAAGCGGAGGGGAAACGAGGTTTGCGCCCAGGGCCCCCTCCCAGACATCTTCTTCCCTGCACGATGCCGACCACCCTGGAGGCGCCAGAGCAGACACACAGCACCCCGCGGCCGAGCCAGCACCCTCCCAGCACGCCCCCGAGACCGCTGTGACCG
>QXEO01002048.1:0-44624 GCA_007115705.1 Dactylis glomerata | reverse complement strand
GAAATTTCGAAATTTTCAAATTGGGTTGGTCATTATATTGGATAGGGATTCCAGAAATATTTTTGTTATGAAGAAATATGAGGTTTTGCAAAAATCTTATTTCCAATTTGAAGTATGGTTTCTGATTCAGATTCAAACTTTGGGCAGATTTTGAAAGAGGTTAGGGTTTGAGTTTTTGCTGGAAACTTCTTGGTTGAGTTAGTATGTGATATGTTCAAGCTCAACTAACTGACCACACTCTTAGTTGAGTTGAGGATTGCTTAATCCAGGGGTCCAAAGTAGGGTAGTGGTTAACTTTTTCTAGATCATCTTTTCTTCTCTTTTTCTTTATTTCTCTTGCTTCTGGTTCTTTTGATCTTTGTGGTTCTTCTCTAATGCTTCTATTGGTTAAGTTTGAATTAACTAATCATTGCACAACAAATTAAAAGGCCACATGAAATCATAGAACAACTTGTATTGAAAATACTATGTGTGCATGCAATGATAGATACAAGGTTTTATCTTGGCCCAAAAGTGTTGGTTTTCTTGTAGATGAGATGGAGTTGGGAAATGACCTCTTATTTGGATTCCAACTTTGGTAGAAATTTGAATAGGGTTCCAAGTTGATTTTTGTTTCA
The DNA here is from genome assembly GCA_007115705.1 of Dactylis glomerata. Taxonomy (NCBI): domain Eukaryota; kingdom Viridiplantae; phylum Streptophyta; class Magnoliopsida; order Poales; family Poaceae; genus Dactylis; species Dactylis glomerata. The sequence continues at coordinate 44,007 of QXEO01002048.1, read as the reverse complement.
AACTTTATTGTATTTGATTCTTTGCAACTTGTTCTTAGTTGTGGTGGAGAGATGTATGATGGTATAGTTCAAATATTGCTTAATATATAAGGGCAAAGTAGTGGAATTAGTAATTTCTTTAAGATCACTACTTCCTCTTTTCTTACTTAGGTTTTTGTGTTGCGGTTTATTTTCTTGATTCCTTTCTATTTGTTTGTGATTGCTTGACTTAATTTTGGGTTTGGCAATTGACCCAAATGGGTTTAGCATGTAACCATGCACAAAATTTAATAGTTAGAAAACTATTTCAATTTAACAAAAAACATTTTACAGGTATAATTATTTGTTTTAAAACCCTTCCCAAACTCTTTTTATTGAAGCATGGGAGCAAATGCTCAAATTCACAAGTTTTAAAAGACAATAAATTAATCTTGTATTCAGAATAAAAGTTTTTGTTGTCTCCAAAATTTGGTATTTTAAAAACTCCATTTATTTCTATTTCCCAAAAATTTGGGTTGTTACAGATAGTTGGGTATAAATTTGGTCCTTAGGTGAGACCTTAGTTCCTTTTAGCTAAAATCATGTTGTCACTATTGTCGCACAATAGATCTTCATAGTAATAGCCATCTTGGAACTACACGTAGTTTGATAACAAACTTCTTGACACAAATGCCCTCCTTTGCTACTTCTAAAGCAGCCATATACTCAACCTTTGTTGTAGAATCCATCACAATGTCTTAACTTTGGAACTCATCCAAATCCATTATGGAACTTCCTTCCATTACATTGTGCCGCCTAAACACATAGCTAAAATTGAGATAAACTTAATTTGTATCTTGTGACAAACTTAGTATCAATGTAACACTTTACAATGAACTATGTGTCACTTTGTCATACATAATATATATCCTTAGTCCTTCCAAAGCACATAAGGATATCCTTACTATTGTCCAGTGATCATCTTATGACATTTATCACTCTGGTATATGCTCATAACATTTAGAGCATAGGACATATCTGGATATGTACATATCACGGTATACATGATCATCAAATCATTCATGTGGCTTCACTCATCAAGTGTCAAAAACACCTGAATCTTGTTTCAACCTCTTCCATGCGGCAAGAACTTTTCTCCTCGTTTCCATATTGAACTTCATTCAATATTTCATCTATGTACTTTGGCACAACCATATTGGCACCTTGATCTATCTACATAGACATCGTGACCCAATATTTTGGTTTTGCCTAAGTCTTTCATTGAAATCTAATTTTAATGAAATTCTTAACCTATGTCAATAAAATACATTATTTCCAATTAACAATATGTCTTCTACATAATGTACTAGAAAATGTCTCAGCGCTCCCACTTAATTTCTTGCAAATGCAAGCATATTCATCGTATCTGATGAAACTAAACCTTTTAATTATTTCATCACGGTGAATATTCCAACTCCGTGATGCTTACTTCAACCATTGAAGTTTGCATGCCTTTTAGCATCCTTTGAATTTACAAAACCCATTGGACCATGTCATGTACATGTCCTAGGTAACCATTCTATTAGAAGAATGTTGTCTTGTTTGTTCAACTAACATATACCAAACTTGGCATATGTAGTGGTTGCTACAGTAATCCGTCCAGACAAAATATCACTATGAAAGATCAAATCTTGTCACAGTCAACTCATTGAACACAATCGTAAACTCTTTTAACGATGTGTCGACTACATCATAGATGCAAACGCATCCATGTCTGTTTATAGATCCAAATACGTTCATTAGGCTTCATGCCTTTTGAGGGTCTTCCAAGTTTAGAAACTTAGTTTCTCGTGTATGGAACTATCATGGATTTTATGGCTTCTAGCCATTTGACGGAGTCAGGCCCATCATCGCTTCTTTGCATATAGTCGGTTCATCATTGTCAAACAATAATGATCTGTTCCCAAATCTAACTATTTGATTGTTACCCGACTCACGCGGTTCAATAGGAACTTAGATATCTGTGACCACAAATTTGAGGTACTGTATCCATGCGCATTGTGGCCGCCTCCAGGACACTTCCTGGCGCTGCGCTACTCAGCACATATAGCTTAGGTTCAACAACCTAATCAAAGTTCTATTGTCCTCCCACTTGACTTTTTGCGAAAAATCCTTCTCAAGAAACTTGACGTTTTCAGCGACAAACACTTTTGTCTTAGGTGTTCTGGAGGAATACCCAACAGTTACTTTGGGATAACCTACAAAGATGCATATATCCGACTTTGGTTGTAAACATTTTACATATGCCTAGCATACCAAATTTTAGAAAAGGCAACTTGGGTTTTATCCCATGCCATAACTCATATGGTGTCATTTCAACGGATCATGATGGCACTCTTTTAGTGTAAAAGCGGTAGTCTCTAAAGCTTTATCCTTAAAATATAATGGCAGTTTTATAGACGACACCTTTGATCCAATGATGTCAAACAAAGTTTGATTTCATCTCTCGAACACTCCATACTCCTATGGTGTTTCTGGAAATATAAGTCTATGGAACGATTCCTCAACTTTTAGGTGTTTGCTAAACTTGTAACTCAAATATCTTCCTTTATGATCAAATCATAAATTCTTTATTCTCTTGTTACAATGATTTTTAACTTCATCTAGAAATACTTTGAACAAATTTCAAATATTTCATGCTTCTTCCTTATCAAGTAAATATACACATATATCTACTCAAATCATCGGTTAAAGTAAATGAAGTTCAAGAATTCACCACACACGGCTACACATAATGGACTATATATATCAACATGTACAATATCCAATAAGTTAGTTGTTCGTTCTTCTTTGGCCTACAAACGGAGTTTTAATCATCTCTAGGAAATTTTCACAAGTGTCAATTGATTCAAAATCAAAAGGACTCCAGAATTCCATCAACATGGAGTTTCTTCATTTTTTTCCCAATATGATTTAAACGGTGGTGTCACTCATAAGTGATCTTCTAATCATTTGTCTTGAGACACTTTTAGCATCAGTGTTATGGATGTGATTTCTCCAACAAGATAAGCGTTCATTCATCTTTTAGAATGCGGTAATAATTTGAACAACCATTGTTCTCATACCATAACAAAATAACAATTATTAAAACAAATCTTGAAGGCTAGGTTTAATTCCAACGAAACACAATAACACTTTATTTGTTTTCGATGAGAATCATCCCATATTCATTTGCTAGTTAATTAGGCCATTGTAGTTCTTGTATTGCGTTGTTCTATATGACAGTTCATACCAACCAATTTAGTATCAAATACCCAAGAACCACATTGTTTTAACAAGCAACGAATACACCCATAACATGTATATCTTCTATATACCTGAGCTGGACATTTCCAGTCTTTTCTTTTCCCATAATAAATTTCGGATTCTCTTTAGCATTCTTTTCCTTCTAGAAGAATCTATCAACATCAATAGTGGTGCCATACACATGACACATAGTTCAAGGCATGATTAGTCAAACACTAATACCCTTAGACTCACACTTTGAAGTAGATCACCATAATCAATATTTGGCGCTCTTCCAAATTCCATTCTTTAGTAATCTTTTAATGTAGTAAACGTGTTACCGACATCTTGTATTCATCCTATCATGACAACTTTCATGATCAAGCTACTATAGCTCATGAGGACAAATTGTGAGTATAATGTTAGTTCCCAAAACCTTTTTAGAGATCTGGACGCCTAGTGTCTCCAATCTTTACAAATTCTCATACAATATGAGAACATGTGTCTTACTAAATTATACTCTATCACTTTGCAACCAAACATTGTTTCAGATATCACAATATCTTCCACACATGATAGTTTATGAAACAATACTTTCAACTCCTAGATAACCTTGATACTAAAAACAACTTTTGAATATCAAGGATCATGGAGGCAAGTGTGATACTTAGATACTAACACTGGAATTGTTACTCTTGATTTAATACTACTTATTAAATTTTATCGAGTAAACAAGGTTTGCTAAAAGTTTGCAATAGGACTTCAAACTTTAGATTGACATTCAAACAATACGATACCAGTTCGTAAAGTTAACATCCAGAATTCTATAGTTCTATTATCTCAATTATAGCTAATCGGAAGGTAGTAAACGGATGCCAATGCCTACAAGAAACTATGCAAATTCACTTTGATTTAGTTCACGATAAATTGAGTTCTATAATTCAAAATTTCTAAGTGAACTCCCACTTAAAAACAATATCCCTCTTAGTTTTCTTAAGTGATTGCACGAACCAAATCCACTATACCGCAACCGATCATCACGTGCAACGACATAGTTTCAAAGGCGAACATCACCATGTTCATCATATCAACCATATGACTCATGCTTAACCTTTCGGTTCGTGTTCCGAGGCCATGTCTGCACATGCTAGGCTCGCCAAGTAGAACCATAGCACTCGCGTGTGTAAAACTGTCTTACACCCGTCGTATGTGAACGTAGAGTCTGTAACACCCGATCATCACGTGGTGTCTCGAAATGACGAACTTTCTTGATGGTGCATGCTATGGAAGAACACATGTTTATCTTGATATTTATGTGAGAGGGATCATCTTATAATGCTACCGCGCGATCAAATCTAAGCAGAATAAGATGCATAAAAGGATAAACATCACATGCATATATAATGTGATATGATATGGTCCTTCACGCATTTGATCTCCATCTTGTGTGTCATGGCATGATCTCCATCATTCCACCGGCGTAGCACCAAGGTCCATGGCGCGCCACCTTGGTTGTATTCCTCCATTACAATATATCACTTGGATATATATATTCGGCATGCAGGCCATTTAAATGTAAAGACAACCATATGGCTCCTGCCGGTTGTTTATAACTTACAAAAAGGATCATTGCATACAATTTGTAACATAAACAATTTAACCATATCACATCACATGCCCTGCAAAACAAGTTAGACGCTTCTAATTTGTCTTGCATATTTTACGTGGTTTGGGGCTTTCTAGGAAGAACCGTTCTTACCTACGAATATGTAACCACAATGGTGATAAAAATATTATTAACAACTCTTTGTAAAATAGATCATAACTATAGTGGGAGAAACGTGCACCCGCAAAGCCACATATACCGAAGCATGTCAAGTGTGGACAAGTCTCGTGGACGCGGTCACGTAATGTTAGTCTCGGGCAACTTCAATCCCACTATGCCACTATGATCCAAAATACAAAACATAGCAATAACATGATCATCAACGCCCACATCCACATGTGTTCTAACCGTGCATACCAACTACGCATAGAGATGGCTCTGATACCACTGATGGGTTCGTAGCATAGAAAACAAAAAATTTCCTATGCATGAACACATAAACTAGCCAAGAACATCTACAAGATGGTAGCAACGGAGATTAACCCTCGAAGACCGGTAGCGGGGATTACGTTCCCACACAAACGTTGCCGATGGAGAGTCGAGGAAGACGCACGTAGTCGACATAGTTGTTCACTTGATGTAGTCGACGTAGTGGTTCACTTGACGATCACAAGATCGTGTACACGGCGCCACAACCGGCAGCTCCCCCATGCTCGGTCACACGTACATCTCGTCATCGACTCCTCCACACCCTCGGTCCAGCGGGGCAGCGGAAGAAGGGATCCGCCGGACACTCCAACACTCACTTCTCTAAGTGTGTGAAACTCGAACTAACAATCCGGCAGAGCTTCGCTAAGCCAAGGTGGATTTGGGGCAGCAACTATGCGAGGAAGGGGAAGAACCAAAGTGTGTGAACCATGGAGGATGAGGGGGGTTTTATAGGGGAGGAGAGGGCAGCTCCCCTAGGGGGTGCGCCGGCCGCTAGGAGGAGGTCCTCCTCCTCATTATGGTGGTAACCCCCCTTTCATGGCTTTCATGGTGGTAACCCCCTCATCAACATGAGGTAACCCCCATTTTAATTTTGCATGACATTCATGCTAATTAAAATTCACACTTATTGATTGAATAAAACATTTTTATTTTTTTAATATTTGTTAATTCATTCATTTAACAAACATTAACAAATACACCCTTGAGTTATTTCGATATCCCGAAATAGTTTTGGTGCTTTTCTGAAACAACCCTCATGCTGTCCTGTAATTCGATCAGAGTATCGTATCCACTCAAAAACGATGGCGAACCTTAAGTGTGTCACCCTACGGTTCATGAATAACGTGGACATGATCGAGACTCCTCTCCGATCAATAATCATCAGTGGGATCTGGAAATCCATGATGACTCCCACTTACTCAATGATGAACTAGTGATCGTGTGAACCAATAATGAACATAGTTAATTCCTTTTGTCTCGTGATATTATTACTTGTCCGAGATCCGATCAATTGGTATCAACCATACCTAGTTCGATCTCGTTCCCGACAAGTCTCTTTACTCGTTCCGTGATAATGCATTCCCGTGACCTAGTCACATGCTTGCAAGCGATTCCAATGCAATATCTCCGAGAAGGGCCCAGAGAATATCTTCCCATCATCGGGTCAGACAAATTCCACTCTTGATCCATGAGCCTCAACTAATACTTTCAGAATACCCAAATCAACCTTTATAATCACCCTGTAATGGTGTGACGTTTGATATCATCAAAGCACTCTTCCGGTATTAGTGATTAACATGATCTCATGGTCTGAGGATTAGAACTATTTCGTATGAGTTTGATATAGCAATGAACTTGATGACTTGATTGTATTGCTATTCATACTATGGGTGTGAGTGTTCATCACATCATTCTTCTAATGATATGACCCCGTTATTAACAACATCCAATGTTCATGATCAGGAAACCTTGATCATCAGTTAATCAACGAGCTAGTATAAAAGAGAGGCTTTACTAGGAACCCTTTTAGTTTATTAATCACACAAGTATTAATGTTTCTGATTAATACAATTCTAGCATGAGAAATAAACATTTATCATAAACATGGAATATGATAATAACCACTTTATTATTGCCTCTCGGGCATATTCCCTTCAGCCTTATGACATTATGGGCTTTGTCTTGATTGAGTAGGATTAAGGGTTCAACAATGGGTACTGACAGAGGGTGGTAGCAAAATATAGGGGGCACGGTCAGATCCGTTTAGTTGAATGCTTTTTCTGAAAGGTCTTGTCTCATTTTATGTATGGGCATAAAATGAGTCTTAAGGTGAAAGTGCACAACCCTTTCAAGGTGTTAAAAATCTAATCGATTAGCTGAGTCCTCGGAATGGACAATTGAGTCTCTAGCCATGGAATGTTCGGAAGAATCTCATCATCGTTTCTAAATGCTTTAAAACTTGACTAGAAACTCTTAGAGGAACTCAGGCTCATGCCCCTAAAAAGGTATGGTTGTCCTAGTTGGTCCAAAACTATGTTGAGTTTCGCCCAGAAACTACATACCGGCCAGTATGTAATGTATGGGGGTTATTTCAGCCCTTCGTAATTAAAATTTTGATAAAAATATTTTTCAAAGTTTATAGGATAAAACTGGCTTTGAGCAAATTAGCATATGAGATCCACTAGCCAAATGTCATGTATTATAGCCTTTTTCACAAATGCCACCAAATATGTGTCATTTGTCAGTACGTTGTTGTACTGACCCCTCTGGGGCTGCATATTCAAACGTGCAGGTTTTTATACGAATAAGGAACCAGGAGTAGGATCTCGAGCTTACATTCCAACATGTCTACCTGTGGCATGTGATAAAGAAGAAGGCTCATTGCTACTATGCTTTATGTTGTGTACTCGTAAGGTCGAAGACCTATGTAACTGGATTTATGTTATATTATTGATGCTATTGCAATGATTACTATATTTTGTACTGTGGTGCTATCTACCGATCCAGGGAATGGCACAGATACACAGGAGTTCTGCCTTTTTCAAAAGGTAGGGCACTACATCACTTCATCGGCGGCTTCTTCGACTTCCACACTGACCTCTTCGACTCCTGCGGCAAGTGCTTCGATGCCTCCGCCAAGCGCCGATGCTGCTTCTTCCGCTCCTTCTTCTGCCACGGAGCCTGCTGCTAAGGTGGCGTAGATTTAGCCTTTCCTTGTAGTCTTCTTTTCTTTTAATGTGGCGAACTCGTTCATATTTTGCCTGAAAATTAGTTAGGGAACTCTATACTCTTTGTAAATACTTTTCCTTTATGAAATGTTGTGCCTGATTGCGTTTCTGAGTTGTTTCCTCTTTTCTTTTTGCCTTCCAGCGTGAGTGTGCTGGTGGATCGATGGATCGTGGTTATGATTCGCCTCCTGCCGATATGTTCCACTCTGTGATTCCTTCTCCTCCTCGTTCTTCTTGCTGATGCACCGAATACTTGTCGAGGATTTCGGACCTCGAAGGTCGTTTGTCTTTGATGAAGCGTCAGGCAAAAACTGCTATGGACTAGGCCAGCAAATCTTATGGCTTGATGAAGCAGATATCCGTTCTCGAGGATAAAGTGTCGGGTCTGGTGGCCCAAGTTACACATCTGAAGGAGTGTGATTCCTTTCTTGTTGATTTTATCGAATCAGCTTGTGAGTAGCTGAAGTGTAAGTTTCCTGCAGACCTTCTCGACTTTCTTGCTGCTTCTTTTGTCTTTGTATTTTGATGAGTTTGCGCCTTCCAGGTACTTGCTTACATCCCACCGATGAGGACCGTCGAGTTACCAAGCGAATCGCGGCTTTGGAAAGAGTATCGCAAGATACGACTTCTTTGTGGGCTGACTCGCGCCGCCGCAACGCTGTTGTTCTCCTACAGGATCGCGCTCAACACATTGGGGAAGCTGTTGATGGTTGTCAAAGATCATTGACAACCATGTACTCCATTATGCTTCCCCGCAACCCTTTGCCGGGGAATTTTAAGCAGCTATTCGATGCTTTCCGATCTTGTCAACAAATTCATCGGTTGATAGAACTCAACTTGGTGGCTGGTGCCAATTTCGCTCTTGGATGGATACACAAGTGGTATCCAAGGGTGAATTATAGTTCCATGTCGCTAAGTTTTCCCCCAGGGGGCGTGAAGCTGCAAGTCCATATGGATGCCACACTTCAACCGGCAAGGAGGATCATAGCTAGATTGCTTCGAGAGGATGCTGGGTTTTTCCATGAGCACCATTACTTGAATCCCCTTGGAGTAGATGATTCGGATCAACCAATGTTGTAATGCTTTTGTTGTATACATGCTTTGTATGTAAAATGCAAGAGTTTCCATTTCTGGGTTTTTTGCAAGAAGTTTTTTGTTCTCAGGGCGTTTTGTGTTTAGTGCGTTTGCCGCAATTTCGTTTCAGATATTGAAGACACATAAACTTGAATAGGAGGAACTCTATCTTTATTTATGCTTGTAATGTAAGATACATGGGGTGTCCCAAGAGATCCGGCCAATGACCCGTGTTCTGGATCTAGAGGGCATTGCCCTAGGATAGCTTGTGGCTTTAATAGCCTTACTTTTCTACTCTACTTTTGTGTACTTGCTGTCTATGTTGCCGAGGTCTTTCCCTCTTCTCCTATAGCTTCCCCTGGGTTTGACGACTGTACCCATGGTTTCTTCACTTCTGGCTCTGTTGGATGTCATTCGAGTTGTTGTGTGGCTCCTATAGTCACGCTTTTTGCCTTGTCTTTGGTTTCTCCGTAGTTGGCCACCATGCCAAAATTTTGGGCCATCTTGTGGAATTCCTTGTCGCATAAATCTGAGAGTTCGAAGCTTCCTTTTACTGTGATAATTCCGTTGGGTCCTGGCATCTTGAGTACCAGGTACGTATAGTGAGGTACTGCCATGAATCGTGAAAATGCGGGTCGCCCGAGGATCGCGTAATATTGTGATGGCCAGTCCATGACTTCAAAGTCGAGCTTCTCTTTTCTGTAGTTTTTGCAATTTCCGAAGAAAACGTTGAGTGCTATTCGACCTAATGGATAGTTAGCACTCCCTGGGACGATCCCGTGGAAGGAACAGTCGGTTGGTTTCAGGAACTCTAATGATATGTGCATTGCCCGGAGAGTTTTTGCGTATATGAGATTTATCCCGCTTCCTGCATCCATGAATATTATGTCGACGTCGTATGTCCCAATTTGAGCTTTGAGTACCAGAGGCGCGTTTCCTGGCCGAGGTACAATTATGGGGTGATCACCCCTGCTGAATTCTATGGGTTGTTCTGACCAGTGTAAATATTCCGTGGTTGCTGGAGGTGATATTACTGCTAGGTTAACTTGGCGAGTTATGTTTTTTTCCTCTTTGTTCGACTTTGGCACTGGTTGTATCATTGCTGTGATGTGCCCTTTGGATGGGATATATCCTCCATCATTGTCGTGTCTCTGATTTGGCTAATCTTGACCTTGAGAGGCTCCATTGTTTGCTTGTTGATCTTTTGTAGGCACGTTGTTGGTGTTCCCTTCGTATCTTGTCTCTTTGCTTTGGCTTGTTTGTTTATTGCTGCCTCCTGGAGTTTCAAGAACGTTGTGCAATCTTTCATTGCATGTCTGGACACTCGTTTTCCATCAACGAATGCTGAGTGTATATGGCATGGTCCGTTTAGCATATCTTCTGGTGATGGGTGATACGTCTCCAACGTATCTATAATTTTTGATGCTCCATGCTTGTTTTTACACCATTTGCCTACTGCTTCGTTACACTTCGTGGCACTTTTATGCATTTTTCGGAACAACCTACTAACAAGTCGCCACAGTGCCAGTTCCTTGTTTTCTGCTGTTTTTGTGTTTCAGAAGTGCTACATAGGAAATATTCTCGGAATTGGACAAAACAAGTTCCTGAAGTCTTATTTTTCCTGGAAGCTTCCAGAGATCCGAAGAGGAGTCGGAGGGGGGCCACGAGGGCCCCACACACCAGGGCAGCATGGCCCAGGCCCTGGCCGCGCCCCCTATGTGTGAGGGTGCCTCGGGCCACCTCTGACGATGCCCCTTCGCCTATAAAGTCCCCCCGACGGAAAAAACCTAAGGACCTGATCAATTTTCCAAAACACATCACGATCCGCCACCGCCGTCGACCCGAAGATCGGGAGGGTCCAGAAGCTCTTCCCGGTACCCTGCCGGAGAGGGGAATCGCCACCGGAGGTCTTCTTCATCGCCATGATTGCCCCCGGAGCGATGAGTGAGTAGTCTACCTTGGACTATGGGTCCATAGCAGTAGCTAGATGGTTGTCTCCTCCACTATGTGCTTCATGTTTAGATCTCATGAGCTGCCCTACATGATTGAGATCACTGTTATGTAATTCTACATGTTTGGTTTGTTGGGATCCGATGAATATTGGTGTTATGATTGAGTTGCTATACTGAAATATATCTTATGTTATCTCTATGTTGTTTATGATCTTGCATGCTCTCCGTTGTTAGTAGCTATCTTGGCCGAGTAGTTGCTAGTGACTCCAAGAGGGGGTATTTATGCTCGATAGTGGGTTCATGCCTCTATTTAACCTGGGGGAGTGACAGAAACCTCTAAGGTTGTAGATGTGCTCTTGCTACTAGGGAGAAAATAACATTCATATGCTCGAGGGCATATGCTTTGTTTACATTACACACATTGCTTAATGCAATTATCTGTTGTTCGCAACTTAATACTCATGGGGTGTTCGGATGATATCCCCGTGAGTGGATTATTAGTCATAGATGCAGTTGGATGGCGGTCTATGTATTTTGTTGTAATGCCCAGAGTAAATCGCATAGTGATCTTCTTGACATATCACGTTTATCTTTACTAGTCATCAACCCGTGTAGTCACACTACACGGGCTAGTTATGATTGTTTTATTTCATTCTACCTTTTTGTATCAAAATAATTTTATGTCATATTTTGGTAAAAGTTGAAGACATATAAATATTGTATCAATCTAATAATGCTCCTTTTGTGGCAATTATGGCATCTAATTGATTCTCCTGTTGCATGAAACAACAAAAGAGTTGGCATCTTGATTTTAAGTTTATTAATCTGGCTTGTGATGGTTCATTCTATATTCCAATATTCATGTGTGGGCTTCGCATTTTTAATATTTTATTTCAACCCCACGCAACTGTACCAACTTGCAAACATCAACATAAAAAATGTTGTATTATCGTTGTGAATCTAAATTTACAATTCTAAATCTGGGAAAGGAAATGAAACTTGAGTGCAGCCATTTGCCTAATAGAGTTTTTGGTGTAAAAATGTGCATATCTATGTAGAAGGAGAGGAGCACATGGTACAATAAGCAAGTAATACACCAATAGGGCTTCTGGGGATCAATTAATAATCAAGTTTCATTAACCAGTTATGCAAAGTCTTTTTTGACATATCCCCTTCTGTAAGTTCTACTGCATCATGAAAACTCTTTGCATCATGTTCTAATTTAAAGAAAGTGCCAACAATTATATGTGAGTTATAATATGCTTATTTGGATCTGCTGTAGAGAAATTGGTGAACTAAAAATGGACCACTGTTCCGCTAGTGTTCTTTCTACGCACCATCACATATTTATTTAGTACTATTCTAATTTGATATGGATAGAAGAAAAAAAAACAAAAGGGAAGCACCTTGAGCTTAATACACTCCAACATGCAATTATTACTATATAAATAGACCACTGTATTTTTACTCTTTATCGGAAAAGAATGTTGGCAAGAGCATCAACATATCTTCACATGCCAATCTGAATGTTCTAATTTCCATGCCAGTGAAACAAATCGTGAAATCATCAAACAAAGGTATAACAAACTAATAATTAGTAAACCTTAAAATAATCAGAGAGATCTATACCTTCAAGAATGTTGCTATTCTCCTTCATGATTTAATTCTAATGTACGGCTAATCCTTCTCATGTTCTCGTATACCAACATTTTCCTCTCACAACGAAGCAACAACCTGTAGCGTTCATGACAGATGTGGCAGCACATCCATATATCCCAAGGAATTCTTCTCTGCCTTAACTTAACCCAATGCATCTCGAGGCAGACATCTCTACAATTGAGCTATAGCATATATTCCGCACAATAGACCCTAGGTCCATGATCAGAACCACGCATCTCCACACTGCTCATCAGTCTGAAACCTGCTGAAACCAATAATGAACCAAAGGATAGCATGGTTCATAAATTGTTAAAACCTTCAGACGTGTCAAATTATACACTATTGTCTGCAATTCAATTCCATTGAGATTCAAGCGTCACAAAATGAAAGTAGCAGCAGATGGATTAATAAAAAATTCAATATGAATTTAACCAATAACATACAGTAGCAATAGGATTGATAATAAAAGACTTATAATTCCAATTCCCTCTAGGTATACAAAATAGAGTACTGGTTCCACTGATTATCAATAAGCTTGGATATTTTCCTCAATAACTACAGAGAGAACCGTAATAGCCTACTATAGAAAAGACAACTGTAATCAAAAGGGGGCATACCTACCTCTGAAACCAAAAGACTGCATGGATCTCAGTACATCTCATCCATCTAGGATGGAACATACATACAATGACCGCGAGTTTCAAAAAAAAAATACAATGACCGCATGGAGAGTATTGGATGCCGCTTTGAACGAATCTGTTGTTGCTAACATTTTTCCGGCAACAGATCACCATTGTCTCCGGCAGCCAGATGTCTTTACCGTCGCCCTTTTAATCCCAAAGATATTAGGCTCAACTCTGGCAGCAGGTGTATGCAGTATGCGTACTGATAATTCGCCGCCCGGAAAATCACGAGAGGATTGAAGCAGCGGACGGCAGCACTGAAAGGAGAAGACGTGCTTGCTTGCTGGATGGCCTCATCAGGGATGCGGAGGAGGATTTGCTATCCATGACGGCGGCGGCTAGATAAGGCGGAGCGGCAAGTGCATGCGATTTATGCAGGTTGATAGGAGTTCGTAACCTAGACGATTTGTTTTTCAATAAACGTACTCTTGACGGAGATTATGGTGAAACAAACCATCTCGGCTGTTCATCTCGTGATCCAACGGTGAATTACAGGTTAAACTTGAGGATTAACGTGGAAGCTCGTATGGTGCCTCTAATTAGTAAATATAAGATTCTATCAATTGCCCAACTGTAATTTGTTTACCCAGCATGTGTTATTTATCTTATGGAGAGACACCACTAGTGAACTGTGGAGCCCGGTCCTATTTCCATCATATTGCTATCACCTGTTTACTTTACTCGCACTGTTTACTTTACTCGCATACTATTATCACTTTCCACTCGATACGCTCATACCCTTTGTTTCAAGCAAACCGGTGAGATTGACAACCTCATCGCAAGTTGGGAACAAAGTACTTGGTTGTGTTGTGTGCAGGTTCCACGTTGCAGCTAGCAAAGCAAAGCTTGGATGTGGGGACCCCGGATTACCCATCCAGAATACCCGATATGCATACAATTCATGATCCCATGATCAGTGTGTCGTGAATCCACATATCCGAGTTGATAACAGAATTACATCATCCTTTATAGTACCGAATAATATACTTACAATTGGTCACATGACCAAGCATGATATTGCCACGCAGGGCAAGTCTACAACTAAGCAGCAGATACCAAGCAGCGTTGATGACCCACGTCACGCCTACTACCCTACAGGCAACTGACTGGGAGACGTTCCTAGTTCGCATCAGCGTCGTCATTCCCACCATCATCTTCCTCGAAGCCTTCTTCATATTCTGATCAAGTTAATAGCCAAGGACAAAGCCGTGAGTACATTTGAATTGTACTCACAAACCATCTAAAGGGGAGAGAACAGATATGCAGTTTGGCTGTAGCAAGGAGAAAGACTCTAATCTAGTATTTCCTATCTAGTCAATTTCTCGTGTCGATATAGCATGTCTTATGACATTTCTATATCCTTATTAAAGAAAACATTTTAGAAAACCTTTTTAGTAAAAATCTCTAGGAAAGGGAGAAACTCATTTGATTTCCAAGAGAGAGTTAGTGGTCAATCAAACATGACCACCCTCCTTTATAAAACCAGGTCAATCACACATGACCATCTCCATTTCCTCGGCAGTATCCTGCAAGTACTCCGAACCATAACCGTGCCATGGCAGTACCCTCCGAGTACACTGTCCAGCACCTTTCTCCATTTTTTCGAAAACTTTCTTTTAAAACCAAAACCTGACATTGGGCTAAGTAACGGTCGTCCCAACCGTCCATGACCGAGGACTCGACTATTCAAATAGATTTACACTCTGCAGAGGTTGTACACTTTACCCACAATCATCTGGATACTCATCGTGTGGGCATCTTCCCCGCATAACATCATATGCCACGACAAGCACCCGATCAAAGCCTTTCGCTTATCTACCTTAGTACGGGAATCTACCCTATGGAGTATGTACCTCCCCGGCACACCCTGGCAGTCTACCTCCACGTTTGAGCGTAACTCCAGTGCCACGTCAGGAGACCCATAGTGTCTTCCGGCCGGATAAATCCCTCACTGGATCCCGATTTACTATTGCCCACTTACTTGCAGCAATCCGGATTTTGGGGTACCGCGTACCCTTATTATAGTTATGAGACTCCCGTACTAAAATAAACAAACTACGAGCTAAGCCCCGTCCCATACCAGGGTAATCATGGTTGCACGGGTTAATTGTTCTGAGTGAACACTTAGTGATCACCAATGTCATTTCTGAAAAACTCCTGTCTCCAACTCCGGGATATACATCCCCACCTTATTTTCAAACTCATTTCTTTGAAATCAATCAATGGAATAGCACTACATTCCAATGTTTTCAAAGTCCCATTTGAGTGTTCCCAACCTAGAGTTTTTGCTCCACTACAAAGTTTCCCAAAGGCTTTGCGGCTAATCAACAAGCCACTGCTGCAAGTGTTGTGAATAGGTGTTCAACGGGGTCATCTCGAAGGATGATAACAAATTGGCTTGTGGAGCTTGAGCCAACAAATAATTGCTACAAGGACTATAGCAATATAAAAACATGCAGTTTAATAAACCTTTATGAAACATGCAAAGTAAGTGAACAGGATCAGATATGTATCAAGTATAGATGGCTTGCCTTAATAGCTTGTCCCTGGTCTTCTTCTTCTTGATACTCAAAGACTTCCCCTTCCTCGGTACACTCCTCGTTCGATTCTATCGCCAGAAAATAATAGCACACAATCAATATACAAGCATACACAAGCCACAAACATTGCAGCACTCCATACCATATTATCAAAGAGTATCAGAAGCAAACAAGTTTAGAAAACAATCAATATTTTTAAAGGTTCTTAATTAGCAATTTATCCCTATTAGAACTAGGGTTTCTATTTGATGTGATCACAACTACTTAGCAACCAATTCAAGCATGCAGGCACTTAATGAATCAAACAACACACTTATCAAACTTGCAGGTTGACAACAATCTTAAGAATCTATCAAAGTTGGATTTACTAAAAAACAAGATGTGGTTAATTTCCTACGAATTAAACAATAGGAAATATCACTAGAGCACCAAAATAATCCTCATATATTATCTGAATTTCAGAAAATATGAGGTAAAGTGCTCTAGAAAGCTCTTCCAGAACATGATCCAACAAAGTTGGATTCAACACAAAATTCCATTTCTACTATAAGTGGTGATTTTCTTAAGATTAATTACACACTATGCCATTTTAATTACTACTGCAAGATTATTAGTCCTAAAATAGCAAAACCAGTGAGTCAAGCAAGATAACACAATAAGCTACCACTGGAAATTAGAATCACCCAAAAAATAATATTCCTACTGAGCACAATAAATAAAACAATGTGAAACCTAAACATCACTAAGATAATTACTATAGGCAACCCTAGGCTCCTAAAATAGCAAAACTAGGGTGACATGCAAGCTAACACTCAAGAGCATCAGTGAAAATTGGATCCAGACCATCCTAACCTACAGAACACAAAATTTGGAATTTTGAATGAAAAGTGACTAGTTTTGCCAATTAAAACACTCCTAAATATACAGAGATCTATTTGACATGGGACCCAATCCATAAGCTAGGTATATAAACAAGGATCACCCAGAAATTTGAATCATTTAAATCGGACACCCAGATAACATTCTACGAATTTTACAAACTCATGGAGATTTGAATAAACTTAAGCAGAGTTTCCTAAAAAAAATAAAGATGGGTCAGATCTGAGCGGATCTGGGCCGGTCCGCCGGGTCGTCGGCCCACTCCGCCCCGGGCGTGCACAAGAAGGCGGATTTTGAACGGGCTGCCAAGCAGGCCCCGGCTGTCAGCGGCGGAAAGGGCCCAAAGCGGTATGGGATGACACTGGCCGCTCGATTAGATCGAGATCAACGACGCAGGTTCGTCGTCTCCCCCGCGATGAGCTCGCCTCCGCCGAAACCCTAGCGCACACAGAGGGACTTCGAGGGCTCACCTAGAGGGCTCATCGGTCGCCGGAGAGGCGCTGTGGTGGATTCGGTTGCTCGACTCGGCCAGGGGAAGGTTCTAGGTCGACTTCTCGTGCTCCAGGTCGTCAGCTACGCCGAGGTCCAGTGCGCCAAGTGCACAGTAATGATGGCAGTCTCCAGCATCCCTAAGACAAGGAAAAGGCACGATTAGTTGGACCTTGAGAAGGGGATATCTATGGTGCAAATAGGGAGAGGAGAGAGTGATAGAAGCGATGGCAATATCCATCTCTTCCCTTTGGCTACGGGAAGGAAAACGAGCTCTCTGCCGTTCTAGGCTAGAAGGGGACTTGCAGGCGGTCTCTGGATGAACGGGAGGGGAGTGTGGAGCAAAGTGATGGGCGGTTGGTGGCTCTGAGCTCGGGCGCGCATTTTATACTGGGGGCGATCACGCCGGTGCGCTTGGTCCATGGTGGGACTCATCGGATGCAATTGGCCAGTAAAGCGGTGTTCTGTGCACGGCGTAGTGATCTGGGTCTAACAATAGTAATGAGAGATAGAGGTGTGCACTGGAACGGGCAAGGGAGGCGTGGTCGTGTCGGTTACAGTAGGTGTTCGATAGTGCCCAGAGATGGTGTGGTCGACTAGAGTCCACGTCGTGAGCATTGTCGATGTCCTGGTAATGTGCCGTTCTCGATTGCGTGAAGTGGTGGGGGTTTCGGGTGCTGCTAGGCTCGGAACGCACGCACCTCCAACCGACAACGGGGTGCCGGTTGGAGCGACATGACAGGGCAACGTAGGTGTGCTTTAGTGTAGCGCCCTGCCTTTTGATTAAGGTAGAACTCCTATGTATCTATGCCATTCCCTGGATCAGTAGATAGCACCACAGTACAAAATGAGAAATCATTGCAATAGCATCAATATTACAACGTAAATCCAGTTACATAGGTATTCAACCTTACGAGTACACAGCATAAAGCATAGATTGCAGTGAGCTTCCATCTTCATCAAGTGCCACAGGCAGACATGTTGGAATGTAAGCTCGAGATCCTACTCCTGGTTCCTTACTCGAAATAAAACCTGCACGTTTGAATATGCAGCCCCAGAGGGGCCAGTACAATGATGTACTGGCAAATGACACATATTTGGTGGCATTTTGTGGAAAGACTATACTACATGATATTTGGCTGGTGGATCTCATAGGCTGATTTGCATAAAGCCAATTTTATCCTATAATCCATTTTAATACTTTCTTACAAAATTTTATTTTTCAAGGGTCAAGATATCCCCCATACATTACATACTGGCCGGTATGTAGTTTCTGGGCGAAACTCAACATAGTTTTGAAGTACAGGCACCACCACCCCTCAGAGTGTATGACCCTGAGCCTTCTCCTGATTGTTGCTAGACAAGTTTTAAAGCATTCAGAAAAGATGATGAGATTCTTCCGTACATTCCATGTCTAGAGACTCAATTGTCCATTCCGAGGACTCGGCTAATCGATTAGTTTTTGACACCTTGCAAGGGTTGTGCACATACATAAAATGAAACGAGACCTTTTAGAAGGAGAGGGCAACTAACTTAGCAAGCTCCGTCCCCAACCTAAAATTCAACTACCACCACTTCTTGCACACAAGTTGCACTCCCACATCTAATCAGTCAAGACAGAGCCCATAATGTCATAAGGCTGCACTGGAAGCACTCTAAGCATGGAAGACATAGTAACCTCTTTGTTCCTGGGTGGCCATCCCGAGCGGCATTCTGAACCCACATCCTCTCGACGAGGCATGCATCCCAGAACCCACCTACTTCACCGCCTCTTATCAAACCAATCCACCCAGGTGTTTCATTTTAGTTGAAGTTCTTAATTTGTCCACAAAACACTTTTATCAAGTGATCAAGCATGGCATCAATATTTTTCAAAGTATTTAGCATCCTAACAGGTGGGGTTTGAGGGGTAGCTACACACTACTAGGATCTAAGCATTTGATAAAACAGTTGAACAAATCTCCTATCATGCATACTACTGAAACACACTAATGCAGTAGTAAAAATAGGTAGGGAGTATGTGTGTCACTTGCCTTTTTGAAGATCACGACGTTCCACTTCTCTCAACTAAGCACGTAGCTCTTCGCACAAACTATAGCACAGAAATAACAATACATAAACAATCCATACAAACACAATCAAACAAATCAAACGATTGAAAAGTGTTTGTTTAACAATTTAGATTTATTGAGATGTTATAACAAGAAAGATATGGTAAAGGATCGTGATTTGTGAGATATGGATTTGAGAGCTTAGTTGGGAAAGATCAATATGATTTGAGAGAGAATTGGACTAGACATAATATAATCGATGAAGTTTTTATGCTTTATTAAAGCATATAAGAGTTTTAGGAATAGCTCATGTGTAATAGATTACACAAGAGTCAATTTGTGCAACTACAACACTATTGAATAAAGTGTGACAACACTTACTCAATTTGTGTAAATTACACATAGGTATTGGGTATGAATGATTGATATTTGAGGACATGGCTCAAATGGTTCATTGATCAACATGGTGTATAACACATACTATGGTACGGGTTATGACAACTCCATATTAATAAAACCTAAGTTTGAGATGAATTCATATTCTACTCAAGTAGCACAATTGCAATTTGAGTACATATATGAATTAGACAAAAATATGTTTAGTTGGACAAGGTATGGATCAAGATAATGTTCAGATGATATTTGATGAATGGGTATGAATAGAGTTTAGAATGACTCATGTGAATAGATTCACATGGGTATAGAATAATGCAACATAACACTACTGAATCAAGTGTGATAACACTTACTCAAAATAGTACATGTTACACATAGGCTTGGGTAGGAGCTTGTGATATATTGATTTACTCAATTAACTCATTTGTAAATTGAATAATTCAATATAGGCCAACAGGATTAAGTTGGCATGGGGTTGAATAAGATTGGATGATATTTAGTATGATGGTGGCTTCTTGGTCACAAGATTTGCTTGGACAAAAGGATTAACTTGATCTAGGGGTTGACTTTTGAAGATATGGCTAAGTCAGAGTTTTGAATTCCTCTTGGAAGAACTCGAATTAGTTTTGAGCACAGTTCAAGAATAGTGTTTGATTGGGAATGGTTTATGATATGTGTGGCATGGAGTGGAGTGTGTCACCACATCTAGCAAGGGAAACCTAATTGGTTAAACCACACATTACTCAATTTACTCAATTGAAATTTGAATATTGTGATATGGGTCCACAGGAATAAGATGGCATGATATTGGGTGATGATTAGGATTGAGTATGATGGTGATGGATTGGTATGATCATAAGATTCAATTTTGTAGAAGGAATTATATTGAAAAGAATTATAGAATTAATTCTATAATGGAATTACTCAAATTCTCATAATTGAATTTGAATAATTGCAAAGTGACTCAAATATTTTGGACAGTGATTCTACTGGATAGCTTGCAGTAAAACAAAGCTACTGCAATTGGTTTCACTCCAAAATAAGTTATAGAATTTGAATTATCACCAAAATGGTGATTTGGACAAATTTGAATGCACAAAGTGTGTGCACGTATCAAATTTGGAAGTTTTTGGTTCCAGAGTGTTCTACATGTTCTAAGGAATCCATATACTACAAATTTGTAATTTTTGGATTAACAGAACAAAAGATATGAATTTAACAAGCCAACAAAAGGTTTGATTCCAATTTGAAAATAGTTTCAGATTGAACCCATAAAATATAAGATATTATTGTACTACTGGATTTTAGATGTTCCAAGGATTACAACGGTATATCATTTGTTATTTTTGGACCTACAGATCGAAAGTTATGATTTTAGCAAGCTTTAGATGAAATCTGGTTTGAAAATCTAATTCGAATCTGTTTTAAATCAGAGGCCGACACGTGGCTGTCTGGGATTCGCTGGTACCTCTTCGGTTGGATCACGTCTGTGGTGTGTTGGATTAAAAGGAGATTGGACGGATCTGATTCACCCGTATCGGTTCAGTAAGTGATTCTATTAGGATCGTTAGATCGAGATCTGACGGATCAGAGAAGATCTGGGAGATGTGAGGCTCACCTAGGGTTTCGGCTCGCCGGAGGAGTCACCGGCGGCGAGGCTGCGGCATGGGATTTGGCGACGATGGTGCTGCAGGCGTTCCCGATGGAGATGGAGTTGTCGACGAGGTTCAGAGGGGTGCGACGAACTCATGGGTGTGGTCAATGAGCTCGTTATAGTCCTGGGGCGACGAGGAGTGGCGACTGGAGCTGCTATGGGCGGCGGTGAGCTTCGGCCGACAAGGCCACGCTCGATTTGCTGCGAAATAGATGAAGAGAAAGGTCAGGGAGGAGCTCCGGGGGAAAGCAGAGAGGATATGAGAGACGGAGGGACGCGAGGCTCACCGTGGGCGATGAATTTCGCCGGTGATGCCCGCAGATGGGCGGGACTCCGATGGCGAATTTCGCCGTCCTTGCTGCGTCTCACGCGAAGAGGAAAAGAGAGACGAGGGAGGGGGTTCTGGGGCCTTTTATAGACGGGTCTTGATGGCAATTAAGCATGCAGAGTGAGCGGGGGAGTAACGCCAACGGTTACTGGTTCCAGGGAGAGAGAGGAGAGGAATTAGCGGGAGGAGGGAGAAGGTGACGTGGCCCTAGCTAGTGGGGCCCACACGTCAGCGAAGGGAGGGGGAGCTGCGTACCGGTTCGGAGATTTGTCAAGTTGGGCCGCGGGCTGGCTTCTGAAGCTGGGCCGAATGGTTTCCCGGGGTCCATTTCATATTTTTCTTTTCTTTTCTTCTTTTCTTTTTCTGTTTTTCTTATTTCCTTCATAACTTTTGCAATTGTTACTCAAATGACTTCAAACCAAAAAGTAAAATTTTCTAAAATTCCAAGCAACATTCCAGAACAGTAACAAACATGTTTTCAGAACTAAAACAAGATTTTTAATAAAAGATCTTAATTGAGCCTAACGGCTTTGCTTGCATAAAATAATAGAAAAAGAGTTTGAACTCGATTCCTTTTAAAAAATAGTAAAATAATAGTTTATAAAATAATGATTGAGAAACACACTCAATTATGGTTTGAAAAAGGCAACCCATATTGAATAAAGCAAATTTTGTAGATGTGCTCTTGCTACTAGGGAGAAAATAACATTCATATGCTCGAGGGCATATGCTTTGTTTACATTACACACATTGCTTAATGCAATTATCTGTTGTTCGCAACTTAATACTCATGGGGTGTTCGAATGATATCCCCGTGAGTGGATTATTAGTCATAGATGCAGTTGGATGGCGGTCTATGTATTTTGTTGTAATGCCCAGAGTAAATCGCATAGTGATCTTCTTGACATATCACGTTTATCTTTATTCTATCAATTGCCCAACTGTAATTTGTTTACCCAGCATGTGTTATTTATCTTATGGAGAGACACCACTAGTGAACTGTGGACCCCGGTCCTATTTCCATCATATTGCTATCACCTGTTTACTTTACTCGCACTGTTTACTTTACTCGCATACTATTATCACTTTCCAATCGATACGCTCATACCCTTTGTTTCAAGCAAACCGGTGAGATTGACAACCTCATCGCAAGTTGGGAACAAAGTACTTGGTTGTGTTGTGTGCAGGTTCCATGTTGCAGCTAGCAAAGCAAAGCTTGGATGTGGGGACCCCGGATTACCCATCCAGAAATAACCGATATGCATACAATTCATGATCCCATGATCAGTGTGTCGTGAATCCACATATCCGAGTTGATAACAGAATTACATCATCCTTTATAGTACCGAATAATATACTTACAATTGGTCACATGACCAAGCATGATATTGCCACACAGGGCAAGTCTACAACTAAGCAGCAGATACCAAGCAGCGTTGATGACCCATGTCACGCCTACTACCCTACATGCAACTGACTGGGAGAAGTTCCTAGTTCGCATCAGCGTCGTCATTCCCACCATCATCTTCCTCGAAGCCTTCTTCATATTCGGACCAAGTTAATAGCCAAGGACAAAGCCGTGAGTATATTTGAATTGTACTCGCAAACCATCTAAAGGGGAGAGAACAGATATGCAGTTTGGCTGTAGCAAGGAGAAAGACTCTAATCTAGTTTTTCCTATCTAGTCAATTTCTCGTGTCGATATAGCATGTCTTATGACATTTCTATATCCTTATTAAAGAAAACATTTTAGAAAACCTTTTTAGTAAAAATCTCTAGGAAAGGGAGAAACTCATTTGATTTCCAAGAGAGAGTCAGTGGTCAATCAAACATGACCACCCTCCTTTATAAAACCAGGTCAATCACACATGACCATCTCCATTTCCTCGGCAGTATCCTGCAAGTACTCCGAACCATAACCGTGCCATGGCAGTACCCTCCGAGTACTCTATCCAGCACCTTTCTCCATTTTTTCGAAAACTTTCTTTTAAAACCAAAACCTGACATTGGGCTAAGTAACGGTCATCCCAACCGTCCATGACCGAGGACTCGACTATTCAAATAGATTTATACTCTGCAGAGGTTGTACACTTTACCCACAATCATCTGGATACTCATCGTGTGGGCATCTTCCCCGCATAACATCATATGCCACGACAAGCACCCCATCAAAGCCTTTCGCTTATCTACCTTAGTATGGGAATCTACCCTATGGAGTATGTACCTCCCCGGCACACCCTGGCAGTCTACCACCACGTTTGAGCGTAACTCCAGTGCCACGTCAGGAGACCCATAGTGTCTTCCGGCCGGATAAATCCCTCACTGGATCCCGATTTACTATTGCCCACTTACTTGCAGCAATCCGGATTTTGGGGTACCGCGTACCCTTATATAGTTATGAGACTCCCGTACTAAAATAAACAAACTACGAGCTAAGCCCCGTCCCATACCAGGGTAATCATGGTTGCACGGGTTAATTGTTCTGAGTGAACACTTAGTGATCACCAATGTCATTTCTGAAAAACTCCTGTCTCCAACTCCGGGATATACATCCCCACCTTATTTTCAAACTCATTTCTTTGAAATCCATCAATGGAATAGCACTACATTCCAAGGTTTTCAAAATCATTTTCAAAGTCCCATTTGAGTGTTCCCAACCTAGAGTTTTTGCTCCACTACAAAGTTTCCCAAAGGCTTTGCGGCTAATCAACAAGCCACTGCTGCAAGTGTTGTGAATAGGTGTTCAACGGGGTCATCTCGAAGGATGATAACAAATTGGCTTGTGGAGCTTGAGCCAACAGATAATTGCTACAAGGACTATAGCAATATAAAAACATGCAGTTTAATAAACCTTTATGAAACATGCAAAGTAAGTGAACAGGATCAGATATGTATCAAGTATAGATGGCTTGCCTTAATAGCTTGTCCCTGGTCTTCTTCTTCTTGATACTCAAAGACTTCCCCCTCCTCGGTACACTCCTCGTTCGATTCTATCGCCGGAAAATAATAGCACACAATCAATATACAAGCATACACAAGCCACAAACATTGCAGCACTCCATACCATATTATCAAAGAGTATCAGAAGCAAACAAGTTTAGAAAACAATCAATATTTTTAAAGGTTCTTAATTAGCAATTTATCCCTATTAGAACTAGGGTTTCTATTTGATGTGATCACAACTACTTAGCAACCAATTCAAGCATGCAGGCACTTAATGAATCAAACAGCACACTTATCAAACTTGCAGGTTGACAACAATCTTAAGAATCTATCAAAGTTGGATTTACTAAAAAACAAGATGTGGTTAATTTCCTACGAATTAAACAATAGGAAATATCACTAGAGCACCAAAATAATCCTCATATATTATCTGAATTTCAGAAAAATATGAGGTAAAGTGCTCTGGAAAGCTCTTCCAAAACATGATCCAACAAAGTTGGATTCAACACAAAATTCCATTTCTACTATAAGTGGTGATTTTCTTAAGATTAATTACACACTATGCCATTTTAATTACTACTGCAAGATTATTAGTCCTAAAATAGCAAAACCAGTGAGTCAAGCAAGATAACACAATAAGCTACCACTGGAAATTAGAATCACCCAAAAAATAATATTCCTACTGAGCACAATAAATAAAACAATGTGAAACCTAAACATCACTAAGATAATTACTACAGGCAACCCTAGGCTCCTAAAATAGCAAAACTAGGGTGAGATGCAAGCTAACACTCAAGAGCATCAGTGAAAATTGGATCCAGACCATCCTAACCTACAGAACACAAAATTTGGAATTTTGAATGAAAAGTGACTAGTTTTGCCAATTAAAACACTCCTAAATATACAGAGATCTATTTGACATGGGACACAATCCATAAGCTAGGTATATAAACAAGGATCACCCAGAAATTTGAATCATTTAAATTGGACACCCAGATAACATTCTACGAATTTTACAAACTCATGGAGATTTGAATAAACTTAAGCAGAGTTTCCTAAAAATAATAAAGATGGGTCAGATCTGAGCGGATCTGGGCCGGTCCGCCGGGTCGTCGGCCCACTCCGCCCCGGGCGCGCACAGGAAGGCGGATTTTGAACGGGCTGCCAAGCAGGCCCCGGCTGTCAGCGGCGGAAAGGGCCCAAAGCGGTATGGGACGACACTGGCCGCTCGATTAGATCGAGATCAACGACGCAGGTTCGTCGTCTCCCCCGCGATGAGCTCGCCTCCACCGAAACCCTAGCGCACACAGAGGGACTTCGAGGGCTCACCTAGAGGGCTCATCGGTCGCCGGAGAGGCGATGTGGTGGATTCGGTTGCTCGACTCGGCCAGGGGAAGGTTCTAGGTCGACTTCTCGTGCTCCAGGTCGTCAGCTACGCCGAGGTCCAGTGCGCCAAGTGCGCAGTAATGATGGCAGTCTCCAGCATCCCTAAGACAAGGAAAAGGCACGATTAGTTGGACCTTGAGAAGGGGATATCTATGGTGCAAATAGGGAGAGGAGAGAGTGATATAAGCGATGGCAATATCCATCTCTTCCCTTTGGCTACGGGAAGGAAAACGAGCTCTCTGCCGTTCTAGGCTAGATGGGGACTTGCAGGCGGTCTCTGGATGAACGGGAGGGGAGTGTGGAGCAAAGTGATGGGCGGTTGGTGGCTCTGAGCTCCGGCGCGCATTTTATACTGGGGGCGATCATGCCGGTGCGCTTGGTCCATGGTGGGACTCATCGGATGCAATTGGCCAGTAAAGCGGTGTTCTGTGCACGGCGTAGTGATCTGGGTCTAACAAGAGTAATGAGAGATAGAGGTGTGCACTGGAACGGGCAAGGGAGGCGTGGTCGTGTCGGTTACAGTAGGTGTTCGATAGTGCCCAGAGATGGTGTGGTCGACTAGAGTCCACGTCGTGAGCATTGTCGATGTCCTGGTAATGTGCCATTCTCGATTGCGTGAAGTGGTGGGGGTTTTGGGTGCTGCTAGGCTCAGAACGCACGCGCGTCCAACTGACAACAGGGTGCCGGTTGGAGCGACATGACAGGGCAACGTAGGTGTGCTTTAGTGTAGCGCCCTGCCTTTTGATTAAGGCAGAACTCCTGTGTATCTATGCCATTCCCTGGATCAGTAGATAGCACCACAGTACAAAATGAGAAATCATTGCAATAGCATCAATATTACAACGTAAATCCAGTTACATAGGTATTCAACCTTACGAGTACACAGCATAAAGCATAGATTGCAGTGAGCTTCCATCTTCATCAAGTGCCACAGGCAGACATGTTGGAATGTAAGCTCGAGATCCTACTCCTGGTTCCTTACTCGAAATAAAACCTGCACGTTTGAATATGCAGCCCCAGAGGGGTCAGTACAATGATGTACTGGCAAATGACACATATTTGGTGGCATTTTGTGGAAAGACTATACTACATGATATTTGGCTGGTGGATCTCATAGGCTGATTTGCATAAAGCCAATTTTATCCTATAATCCATTTTAATACTTTCTTACAAAATTTTATTTTTCAAGGGTCAAGACATCCCCCATACATTACATACTGGCCGGTATATAGTTTCTGGGCGAAACTCAACATAGTTTTGAAGTACAGGCACCACCACCCCTCGGAGTGTATGACCCTGAGCCTTCTCCTGATTGTTGCTAGACAAGTTTTAAAGCATTCAGAAAAGATGATGAGTGTGACGACCTCAAATTTGATAACAAATTCGAAGTGCCCGTTATGTATTCCACCGCAATCCCAGGGTCATTGTTGCGATATACATAACGTAGTTGATATCACAGTCATAGACATTAATAGTAAATAAAGGGGATTACATAGGTGGTCGCACAGACCAAACCTTACATTACATCAACATGCAGCGGAATAACACTTTGGGTCCATATTGTCAAGCTTCAACCGCACAGGCAAAGCGGACAGTAGGAAACGAGCCTAATTCGCAAAGTCGTCAATGAGTCCTTCCTTCTGGATCTTGCTCCTTCAAGTCTGGCCAAGTTAATAGCCAGGGACACAGCCATGAGTACATTGGATGCACTCGCAAACCATCTTATAAACAAAGTGATGAGAGAGAAATGCATGGTTGATATGGTGGACTAAGCACTAAGTTTATTTGCAAAAACTAGTTTTATTTCCCAAGAATGTTCATTGGTAGAAAAGAAGTTTAGTTCTCTAGGTTCAATCTAAAGGAACTTCAAGTGGGTCAACAACATGGTCAAGTCAAGTCATTTACCAAGTTCACCATTGTAAATTTTATCTTTGACAAAAGTCAAGTAGAGTTAGCCAACTGTCCATGACCGCGGACGCGGCTATTCGAATAGTTTGAAAACCTCTGCAGAGGGGTACACTTTACCCACAAGATTCGATACATCTGCCGGGAGAAGTCCACAGATCGCCATACACAAGTATGCGGGGTTCAGATAATCAAACAAACTCTTTCACTTGCTCACCCTAGTATAGGATCCTTCCCTAGAGCCCGGGATACGGAATCCCCGCTCCAGTGCCTCTAGTTCTGGCCATCCCGGAGTGCCGGGTTAGTGGAAATCCACCTGGTTCAGAAGTAGCCGCGCACGGTGTCCTTCCATAACTATTTGATACAAGGCCTCCCATACTAAGATAAACAAGCTACAGACTAAGCCCCTTCCCATATAGGGGTAATGTGGTCGTACGGTATGGTTGGCTCCCATGTACATCACTCGTTGTCATTTGAGAAATATATTTCATAGTTCTTAGTCAAGATTAATTTCTTTCATAAAGCCATTATGTAGGAGCAATCTCCAATTCAAGTTTCAAGTTCAAGTCACCACTCTTCAAATAGAGTTCCCCTTATAGATGGCCTCAATATTATTAGCGACTAAGCAACTACATTGAGTGATGATACCACTAAATATGACTGGATAAACTCAGCTTGATGCTCTTGTTAAGCAAGATATCACTATACTTCTATCATTCTACTCTAGCAATTCAATCATGCAATTTACTTAAAACAAGTAGAATGCAATATTAAAACTAGGCATTGGGAGTATGAATCAAAAGATGGCTTGCCTGGCTTGGCAAAGTCAAAATAGTCTCCATCTTCATCTTTGATTGATTGATCTCCATCTCCATTTCTTGGTTGACTTCGGGATCCATTCTCCTTACTCTCGTTGTCGTCTAATCGTTGGAAAGCAAATAAGCATACAATCACCACACAATTCACAAACAACACCTATGTACTCAAATACACATACTTGGGTAAGGGAACTGATCTAGGAAGTCTATGGAGAGTGGTTTCGATTTAATTGACTCCATAAAGATGAGATTATTGCTTTCTTGACTTAAGTGAGGATTTAATTTACTTTGAATCGTGAAATATCTCTTGCAAGTCCTTATTGACCATGGTCATAGACCACAAGTAGACATTCAAGGTTATGGTTCAACCAAGGAGGCTTCATAGAATGTGGAGTATTTTTCTTTTATTGAAGCCATTTCTAGTTTGCAACTATTTAGTAATCAAATTTGAATCTACAAGTACAATTTATTAATCCAAGTTGAATTGGATGAAGGGTTATAGATCAATATTTATAAATGTGGTTGATTCGAATTATTTTCATATCATTTCCACTTATTTTGAAATAGGTGTACAAGTTTGAGTTTCTAATTATTACCATGTAGGATTAAATTTCCAAATACTTCCTACAAGCTCACATAGACTAAGATCAATACCTATAGATAGGTATTTGGAAAGGTGGTCTAACAATATATAAGAGTTCCATCAAAATTTCCATTATAGGTTTGAGTTTAATAAAATCCTATATGGCAAATGCCTATTTAACCATATAGGTAAATAGCATTCACTTTAAAAGGTTCAAAAATGAGATCTAATGGTATAGGCAGATGGGTATCACTAATTGTGAATTTCTAAAGTTGGATTTATATTTTTAGGAATTTTATTTGAATTGATATGGATTTTCTAAGTTGGAAAAGCTCCTGTTTTGTTATTTTTACTGCAACCACTATGTAAATCTAATTGTGGTGAAACCACTTCTAATGGATAGCTTATGTTCTAAGGTTTCCAGAACATATTAATTTGTTAAATTTGGATCTATAAAACTCTGGGAAAATTGAATATACGAAAGCATCTGAATACTATTTCTAAAATTCGAAAATCTTAAATAACTCCCCCTTTTTTTTTAAACCTGGGCCGGACACACAGCGTAACCTGGGCCGGCCCACTAGGCTGCACTCGGGCGGGTGAGCAAGAAAAAAAAGAATACCGGCCTGACCATGGGCGCCCGGCTGTCAGATTTAATGAACCGAATCGGTATCCTGGGGGTTCTTCTTCCCCGCGACTGGGACGGAGCGAGAGGGAGCACTGGGAGGAGGCGGCGCCAGGGGAGCTCACCGGCGGGGATGCAGGGCGGCGGCGAGGGCGCAGGGTGGCGGAGGAAGGTCTTCTCGGCCACCTCCAGTCGGCGGCGTCGCGGAAGGGGGTCGGGAACGGCGGCGCTCCGCCGTGTACTGGGAGCTCCGGCGTCGAGCACCTGCGCCACCGAGAGGGAGAGGGACGAAGTGAGGATGTCTGGGAGGTTCCTGGTGATGGCGCGGATCTTTTCAGGGAAGAATGGCGGCTTTATATAGGCGGGAGAGGGAGCACCGGTGGTGTCCAGTGGCGGCCAGCACACCGTGCGTGTCGGCCGTGGGAGGGGCAGGGCATGGTTCTGGTGTGGGCGGCGGGTTACTGCGTGCTGTGGCTTGCTGCTGGCGCGATGGGAGGGGCTGAGATGGTCTGGTTCAGAGGGGGACATGGGAGGGGTCCGGTATGATCTTCTTCTTCTCCTCCATATCTAACGGCCGGTGTTTAGGCAGGGGAGACAAGGGGTCGACAGAGGAGAGTCCAGGGCACTGCTTGGAGGTCAGAGACTAGGATTAGGGCTGCCAACCACTGTTGCAAATAGTTGATTTGATTTTGTTAGATTTCTGCACACCAAGTGTTTGTTGAAATGCCCGAAAGAATTCAATTTTTGAATTTTTGAAATCTGCCATCGTGGGTTGTCAAGATATTGGATAAGGACTCCAAACATATTTTTGTTATGAAGAAATATGAGGTTTTGCAAAAATCTTATTTCAATTTTGAAGTATGGTTTCTGTTTCAGATTCAAACTTTGGACAGATTTTGAAAGAGGTTAGGGTTTGAGTTTTTGCTGGAAACTTCTTGGTTGAGTTAGTATGTGATATGGTCAAGCTCAACTAACTGACCACACCTTTGCTTGAGTTACCGATTTCTTATTCTAAAGGTCCAAAGTAGGGTAGTGGTTAACTTTTTCTAGATCATCTTTTCTTCTCTTTTTCTTTATTTCTCTTGCTTCTGGTTCTTTTGATCTTTGTGGTTCTTCTCTAATGCTTCTATTGGTTAAGTTTGAATTAACTAAACATTGCTCAACAAATTAAAACCCACATGAAATCATAAAAGACTTATATTGACATTCTATGCATACATGCAATATGAGTGAAAAAGATTTGATTGGTCCAAAAGTGTTGGTTTTCTTGGAGATAACATGGAGTTGGAAATGTGTTTGTTTGGTCTAGAGGTGAGTTTTGGTGTCATTTAAATTTTGAATTTCAAATGGTATGTGTAACCGATTCAAACTTTGGCAGAATATTAAATAGGGTTCCAAGTTGATTTTTGTTTCAAACTTTATTGTATTTGATTCTTTGTAACTTGTTCTTAGTTGTGGTGGAGAGATGCATGATGGTATAGTTCAAATATTGCTTAATATAGGTTTGGCAATTGACCCAAATGGGTTTAGCATGTAACCATGCATTAAATTTTATAGTTAGAAAACTATTTCAAAAACGTTTTACAGGTATAATTATTTGTTTTCCGAAACATGGCTAAAGAAGACATTTGGGGAGTTTTTCAAAGTTTTGAAGATAAGTTTTCGAAAGGTTGATTCCAACATTTTTGGAAATGTCAACTTGAGAAATGAGAAATAGTAATTTTTGAAATGGGATATTTTTCTTCTCCTCTTTAAAAACAAAGATAGTTTTCTTGAGAATAAAGGTTTTACCTCTATTCCAAATATTTCCTTTCTAAACGATTAAAACTTTGGACTCAAAGGATTTGTTTTAAAACCCTTCTCATACTCTTTTTATTTGAAGCATGGGAGCAAATGCTCAAATTCACAAGTTTTAAAAGACAAGAAATTAATCTTGTATTCAAAAATAAAAGTTTTTGTTGTCTCCAAAATTTGGTATCCATTTATTTCCATTTTCCAAAAACTTGGGTTGTTACAATCTTCCCCCCTTAAAAAGAATCTCGTCCCGAGATTCACAAGTTAAGATTGAGATAGATTGAGAGATGAGATTAACAGATAAGAGATGTAGTGTATATTGATTCCTATCGAGGTAGAAAGATTGGGTACACCCAAAATGTGATAAGGCCAAATGGTCCAAAACACATATTCATCAGTCACATAGCATTTTCAACACACAATCAGATTTTTCAAAAACAAAATGTTTTAGGTTTAAACCATAGAATTTCATTAATAAGGGGTCTTGCAGATTACATGTCTCATTCATTTTAGAAGGAGATAAACAAGACTACTAGAACACCTTTGAGAAAACAAGTTGTTGGGGTGGTTGCTACATGTTGTCGGAGGGCATATGAGCAACACATCCCAAAACAAATCAATCATTCAAAAACACAAGGCACTAAGCACACTTAATAATCGTGAGGTAAGGGCAGCTCAATGAAATCAACTGAGCATTTCCTATAAATCCTGTGGGTCAAAAGGTTTCCTGGGTCTTCATCATTTTTGATCACTCTTTCTTTGCTCTTGAAGTCTTTGTCTCATAGGGTTGACTCTTGTTGGAAGATTTCTGGATCAGGTGAAGATTCTCTCTTTCGATGGTGGCGGTCGTAGTTGACATCCAAGGTTGAAGTCTTGAAAAATATTGAGTCCCTCATCTTTTGATTCAAAAGTCCTTCGGTCTTAGGTTGGTATATCGTCCATAGTATATATTTGAAGTAGATGAGAAATAGAGTAAAACAAATCTTTGAAAAGACTTTGTAATTAAAGAGGTAAATAAATTCTTTGTCAAAATCTCTTGAGAGTATAAGTTGAGAGTGTAAGATATTTGAAGTGAATAAGATGGGAGTATAAGATTGGCTTTGGTTACCAAAGCAAATAAGTTTCTCTTGTAGAAATAAGTGTTTGACAAAATATCACTTTCTTAGCTAACGACCATACTAACTAAGGTCTCCTAAGGTCATGATAGTCCTGATACCAAACTTGTGATATCAGAGATATCATTTTCTAACGACCATGCTAACTAGGGTTTCCTAGAGTCAGCCTAGGCTCTGATACCAACTTGTGACGACCTCAAATTTGATAACAAATTCGAAGTGCCCGTTATGTATTCCACCGCAATCCCAGGGTCATTGTTGCGATATACATAACGTAGTTGATATCACAGTCATAGACATTAATAGTAAATAAAGGGGATTACATAGGTGGTCGCACAGACCAAACCTTACATTACATCAACATGCAGCGGAATAACACTTTGGGTCCATATTGTCAAGCTTCAACCGCACAGGCAAAGCGGACAGTAGGAAACGAGCCTAATTCGCAAAGTCGTCAATGAGTCCTTCCTTCTGGATCTTGCTCCTTCAAGTCTGGCCAAGTTAATAGCCAGGGACACAGCCATGAGTACATTGGATGCACTCGCAAACCATCTTATAAACAAAGTGATGAGAGAGAAATGCATGGTTGATAATGTGGACTAAGCACTAAGTTTATTTGCAAAAACTAGTTTTATTTCCCAAGAATGTTCATTTGTAGAAAAGAAGTTTAGTTCTCTAGGTTCAATCTAAAGGAACTTCAAGTGGGTCAACAACATGGTCAAGTCAAGTCATTTACCAAGTTCACCATTGTAAATTTTATCTTTGACAAAAGTCAAGTAGAGTTAGCCAACTGTCCATGACCGCGGACGCGGCTATTCGAATAGTTTGAAAACCTCTGCAGAGGGGTACACTTTACCCACAAGATTCGATACATCTGCCAGGAGAAGTCCACGGATCGCCATACACAAGTATGCGGGGTTCAGATAATCAAACAAACTCTTTCACTTGCTCACCCTAGTATAGGATCCTTCCCTAGAGCCCGGGATACGGAATCCCCGCTCCGGTGCCTCTAGTTCTGGCCATCCCGGAGTGCCGGGTTAGTGGAAATCCACCTGGTTCAGAAGTAGCCGCGCACGGTGTCCTTCCATAACTATTTGATACAAGGCCTCCCATACTAAGATAAACAAGCTACGGACTAAGCCCCTTCCCATATAGGGGTAATGTGGTCGTACGGTATGGTTGGCTCCCATGTACATCACTCGTTGTCATTTGAGAAATATATTTCATAGTTCTTAGTCAAGATTAATTTCTTTCATAAAGCCATTATGTAGGAGCAATCTCCAATTCAAGTTTCAAGTTCAAGTCACCACTCTTCAAATAGAGTTCCCCTTATAGATGGCCTCAATATTATTAGCGACTAAGCAACTACATTGAGTGATGATACCACTAAATATGACTGGATAAACTCAGCTTGATGCTCTTGTTAAGCAAGATATCACTATACTTCTATCATTCTACTCTAGCAATTCAATCATGCAATTTACTTAAAACAAGTAGAATGCAATATTAAAACTAGGCATTGGGAGTATGAATCAAAAGATGGCTTGCCTGGCTTGGCAAAGTCAAAATAGTCTCCATCTTCATCTTTGATTGATTGATCTCCATCTCCATTTCTTGGTTGACTTCGGGATCCATTCTCCTTACTCTCGTTGTCGTCTAATCGTTGGAAAGCAAATAAGCATACAATCACCACACAATTCACAAACAACACCTATGTACTCAAATACACATACTTGGGTAAGGGAAGTGATCTAGGCAGTCTATGGAGAGTGGTTTCGATTTAATTGACTCCATAAAGATGAGATTATTGCCTTCTTGACTTAAGTGAGGATTTAATTTACTTTGAATCGTGAAATATCTCTTGCAAGTCCTTATTGACCATGGTCATAGACCACAAGTAGATATTCAACATTATGGTTCAACCAAGGAGGCTTCATAGAATGTGGAGTATTTTTCTTTTATTGAAGCCATTTCTAGTTTGCAACTATTTAGTAATCAAATTTGAATCTACAAGTACAATTTATTAATCCAAGTTGAATTGGATCAAGGGTTATAGATCAATATTTATAAATGTGGTTGATTCGAATTATTTTCATATCATTTCCACTTATTTTGAAATAGGTGTGCAAGTTTGAGTTTCTAATTATTACCATGTAGGATTAAATTTCCAAATACTTCCTACAAGCTCACATAGACTAAGATCAATACCTATAGATAGGTATTTGGAAAGGTGGTCTAACAATATATAAGAGTTCCATCAAAATTTCCATTATAGGTTTGAGTTTAATAAAATCCTATATGGCAAATGCCTATTTAACCATATAGGTAAATAGCATTCACTTTAAAAGGTTCAAAAATGAGATCTAATGGTATAGGCAGATGGGTATCACTAATTGTGAATTTCTAAAGTTGGATTTATATTTTTAGGAATTTTATTTGAATTGATATGGATTTTCTAAGTTGGAAAAGCTCCTGTTTTGTTATTTTTACTGCAACCACTATGTAAATCTAATTGTGGTGAAACCACTTCTAATGGATAGCTTATGTTCTAAGGTTTCCAGAACATATTAATTTGTTAAATTTGGATCTATAAAACTCTGGGAAAATTGAATATACGAAAGCATCTGAATACTATTTCTAAAATTCGAAAATCTTAAATAACTCCCCCTTTTTTTTAAACCTGGGCCGGACACACAGCGTAACCTGGGCCGGCCCACTAGGCTGCACTCGGGTGGGTGAGCAAGAAAAAAAAGAATACCGGCCTGACCATGGGGGCCCGGCTGTCAGATTTAATGAACCGAATCGGTATCCTGGGGGTTCTTCTTCCCCGCGACTGGGACGGAGCGAGAGGGAGCACTGGGAGGAGGCGGCGCTAGGGGAGCTCACCGGCGGGGATGCAGGGCGGCGGCGAGGGCGCAGGGTGGCGGAGGAAGGTCTTCTCGGCCACCTCCAGTCGGCGGCGTCGCGGAAGGGGGTCGGGAACGGCGGCGCTCCGCCGTGTACTGGGAGCTCCAGCGTCGAGCACCTGCGCCACCGAGAGGGAGAGGGACGAAGTGAGGATGTCTGGGAGGTTCCTGGTGATGGCGCGGATCTTTTCAGGGAAGAATGGCGGCTTTATATAGGCGGGAGAGGGAGCACCGGCGGTGTCCAGTGGCGGCCAGCACACCGTGCGTGTCGGCCGTGGGAGGGGCAGGGCATGGTTCTGGTGTGGGCGGCGGGTTACTGCGTGCTGTGGCTTGCTGCTGGCGCGATGGGAGGGGCTGAGATGGTCTGGTTCAGAGGGGGACATGGGAGGGGTCCGGTATGATCTTCTTCTTCTCCTCCATATCTAACGGCCGGTGTTTGGGCAGGGGAGACAAGGGGTCGACAGAGGAGAGTCCAGGGCACTGCTTGGAGGTCAGAGACTAGGATTAGGGCTGCCAACCACTGTTGCAAACAGTTGATTTGATTTTGTTAGATTTCTGCACACCAAGTGTTTGTTGAAATGCCCGAAAGAATTCAATTTTTGAATTTTTGAAATCTGCCACCGTGGGTTGTCAAGATATT
Organism: Dactylis glomerata; assembly: GCA_007115705.1. Lineage (NCBI taxonomy): Eukaryota > Viridiplantae > Streptophyta > Magnoliopsida > Poales > Poaceae > Dactylis > Dactylis glomerata. The sequence goes on along the minus strand of QXEO01002048.1, from coordinate 7,520 downwards.
GGATAAGGACTCCAAACATATTTTTGTTATGAAGAAATATGAGGTTTTGCAAAAATCTTATTTCAATTTTGAAGTATGGTTTCTGTTTCAGATTCAAACTTTGGACAGATTTTGAAAGAGGTTAGGGTTTGAGTTTTTGCTGGAAACTTCTTGGTTGAGTTAGTATGTGATATGGTCAAGCTCAACTAACTGACCACACCTTTGCTTGAGTTACCGATTTCTTATTCTAAAGGTCCAAAGTAGGGTAGTGGTTAACTTTTTCTAGATCATCTTTTCTTCTCTTTTTCTTTATTTCTCTTGCTTTTGGTTCTTTTGATCTTTGTGGTTCTTCTCTAATGCTTCTATTGGTTAAGTTTGAATTAACTAAACATTGCTCAACAAATTAAAACCCACATGAAATCATAAAAGACTTATATTGACATTCTATGCATACATGCAATATGAGTGAAAAAGATTTGATTGGTCCAAAAGTGTTGGTTTTCTTGGAGATAACATGGAGTTGGAAATGTGTTTGTTTGGTCTAGAGGTGAGTTTTGGTGTCATTTAAATTTTGAATTTCAAATGGTATGTGTAACCGATTCAAACTTTGGCAGAATATTAAATAGGGTTCCAAGTTGATTTTTGTTTCAAACTTTATTGTATTTGATTCTTTGTAACTTGTTCTTAGTTGTGGTGGAGAGATGCATGATGGTATAGTTCAAATATTGCTTAATATAGGTTTGGCAATTGACCCAAATGGGTTTAGCATGTAACCATGCATTAAATTTTATAGTTAGAAAACTATTTCAAAAACGTTTTACAGGTATAATTATTTGTTTTCCGAAACATGGCTAAAGAAGACATTTGGGGAGTTTTTCAAAGTTTTGAAGATAAGTTTTCGAAAGGTTGATTCCAACATTTTTGGAAATGTCAACTTGAGAAATGAGAAATAGTAATTTTTGAAATGGGATATTTTTCTTCTCCTCTTTAAAAACAAAGATAGTTTTCTTGAGAATAAAGGTTTTACCTCTATTCCAAATATTTCCTTTCTAAACGATTAAAACTTTGGACTCAAAGGATTTGTTTTAAAACCCTTCTCATACTCTTTTTATTTGAAGCATGGGAGCAAATGCTCAAATTCACAAGTTTTAAAAGACAAGAAATTAATCTTGTATTCAAAAATAAAAGTTTTTGTTGTCTCCAAAATTTGGTATCCATTTATTTCCATTTTCCAAAAACTTGGGTTGTTACAATGAGATTCTTCCGTACATTCCATGTCTAGAGACTCAATTGTCCATTCCGAGGACTCGGCTAATCGATTAGTTTTTGACACCTTGCAAGGGTTGTGCACATACATAAAATGAAACGAGACCTTTTAGAATGAGAGGGCAACTAACTTAGCAAGCTCCGTCCCCAACCTAAAATTCAACTACCACCACTTCTTGCACACAAGTTGCACTCCCACATCTAATCAGTCAAGACAGAGCCCATAATGTCATAAGGCTGCACTGGAAGCACTCTAAGCATGGAAGACATAGTAACCTATTTGTTCATAGGTGGCCATCCCGAGCGGCATTCTGAACCCACATCCTCTCGACGAGGCATGCGTCCCAGAACCCACCTACTTCACCGCCTCTTATCAAACCAATCCACCTAGGTGTTTCATTTTAGTTGAAGTTCTTAATTTGTCCACAAAACACTTTTATCAAGTGATCAAGCATGGCATCAATTTTTTTCAAAGTATTTAGCATCCTAACAGGTGGGGTTTGAGGGGTAGCTACACACTACTAGGATCTAAGCATTTGATAAAACAGTTGAACAAATCTCCTATCATGCATACTACTGAAACACACTAATGCAGTAGTAAAAATAGGTAGGAAGTATGTGTGTCACTTGCCTTTTTGAAGATCACGACGTTCCACTTCTCTCAACTAAGCACGTAGCTCTTCGCACAAACTATAGCACAGAAATAACAATACATAAACAATCCATACAAACACAATCAAACAAATCAAACGATTGAAAAGTGTTTGTTTAACAATTTAGATTTATTGAGATGTTATGACAAGAAAGATATGGTAAAGGATCGTGATTTGTGAGATATGGATTTGAGAGCTTAGTTGGGAAAGATCAATATGATTTGAGATAGAATTGGACTAGGCATAATATAATCGATAAAGTTTTTATGCTTTATTAAAGCATATAAGAGTTTTAGGAATAGCTCATGTGTAATAGATTACACAAGAGTCAATTTGTGCAACTACGACACTATTGAATAAAGTGTGACAACACTTACTCAATTTGTGTAAATTACACATAGGTATTGGGTATGAATGATTGATATTTGAGGACATGGCTCAAATGGTTCATTGATCAACATGGTGTATAACACATACTATGGTACGGGTTATGACAACTCCATATTAATAAAACCTAAGTTTGAGATGAATTCATATTCTACTCAAGTAGCACAATTGCAATTTGAGTACATATATGAATTAGACAAAAATATGTTTAGTTGGACAAGGTATGGATCAAGATAATGTTCAGATGATATTTGATGAATGGGTATGAATAGAGTTTAGAATGACTCATGTGAATAGATTCACATGGGTATAGAATAATGCAACATAACACTACTAAATCAAGTGTGATAACACTTACTCAAAATAGTACATGTTACACATAGGCTTGGGTAGGAGCTTGTGATATATTGATTTACTCAATTAACTCATTTGTAAATTGAATAATTCAATATAGGCCAATAGGATTAAGTTGGCATGGGGTTGAATAAGATTGGATGATATTTAGTATGATGGTGGCTTCTTGGTCACAAGATTTGCTTGGACAAAAGGATTAACTTGATCTAGGGGTTGACTTTTGAAGATATGGCTAAGTCAGAGTTTTGAATTCCTCTTGGAAGAACTCGAATTAGTTTTGAGCACAGTTCAAGAATAGTGTTTGATTGGGAATGGTTTATGATATGTGTGGCATGGAGTGGAGTGTGTCACCACATCTAGCAAGGGAAACCTAATTGGTTAAACCACACATTACTCAATTTACTCAATTGAAATTTGAATATTGTGATATGGGTCCACAGGAATAAGATGTCATGATATTGGGTGATGATTAGGATTGAGTATGATGGTGATGGATTGGTATGATCATAAGATTCAATTTTGTAGAAGGAATTATATTGAAAAGAATTATAGAATTAATTCTATAATGGAATTACTCAAATTCTCATAATTGAATTTGAATAATTGCAAAGTGACTCAAATATTTTGGACAGTGATTCTACTGGATAGCTTGCAGTAAAACAAAGCTACTGCAATTGGTTACACTCCAAAATAAGTTATAGAATTTGAATTATCACCAAAATGGTGATTTGGACAAATTTGAATGCACAAAGTGTGTGCACGTATCAAATTTGGAAGTTTTTGGTTCTAGAGTGTTCTACATGTTCTAAGGAATCCAGAGACTACAAATTTGTAATTTTTGGATTAACAAAACAAAAGATATGAATTTAACAAGCCAACAAAAGGTTTGATTCCAATTTGAAAATAGTTTCAGATTGAACCCATAAAATATAAGATATTATTGTACTACTGGATTTTAGATGTTCCAAGGATTACAACGGTATATCATTTGTTATTTTTGGACCTACAGATCGAAAGTTATGATTTTACCAAGATTTAGATGAAATCTGGTTTGAAAATCTAATTCGAATCTGTTTTAAATCAGAGGCCGACACGTGGCTGTCTGGGATTCGCCGGTACCTCTTCGGTTGGATCACGTCTGTGGTGCGTTGGATTAAAAGGAGATTGGACGGATCTGATTCACCCGTACCTGTTCAGTAAGTGATTCTATTAGGATCGTTAGATCGAGATCTGACGGATCAGAGAAGATCTGGGAGAGGTGAGGCTCACCTAGGGTTTCAGCTCGCCGGAGGAGTCACCGGCGGCGAGGCTGCGGCATGGGATTTGGCGACGATGGTGCTGCAGGCGTTCCCGATGGAGATGGAGTTGTCGACGAGGTTCGGAGGGGTGCGACGAACTCACAGGTGTGGTCAACGAGCTCGTTATCGTCCTGGGCGACGAGGAGTGGCGACTGGAGCTGCTATGGGCGGCGGTGAGCTTCGGCCGACGAGGCCACGCTCGATTAGCTGCGAAATAGATGAAGAGAAAGGTCAGGCAGGAGCTCCGGGGGAAAGCAGAGAGGATATGAGAGACGGAGGGACGTGAGGCTCACCGTGGGCGATGAATTTCGCCGGTGATGCCCGCAGATGGGCGGGACTCCGATGGCGAATTCCGCCGTCCTTGCTGCGTCTCGCGCGAAGAGGAAAAGAGAGACGAGGGAGGGGGTTCTGGGGCCTTTTATAGACGGTTCTTGATGGCAATTAAGCATGCGGAGTGAGCGGAGGAGTAATGCCAGCGGTTACTGGTTCCAGGGAGAGATAGGAGAGGAATTAGCGGGAGGAGGGAGAAGGTGACGTGGCCCTGGCTAGTGGGGCCCACACGTCAGCGAAGGGAGGGGGAGCTGCGTACTGGTTCGGAGATTTGTCAAGTTGGGCCGCGGGCTGGCTTCTGAAGCTGGGCCGAATGGTTTCCCGGGGTCCATTTCGTATTTTTCTTTTCTTTTCTTCTTTTCTTTTTCTGTTTTTCTTATTTCCTTCATAACTTTTGCAATTGTTACTCAAATGATTTCAAACCAAAAAGTAAAATTTTCTAAAATTCCAAGCAACATTCCAGAACAGTAACAAACATGTTTTCAGAACTAAAACAAGATTTTTAATAAAAGATCTTAATTGAGCCTAACGGCTTTGCTTGCATAAAATAATAGAAAAAGAGTTCGAACTCGATTCCTTTTAAAAAATAGTAAAATAATAGTTTATAAAATAATGATTGAGAAACACACTCAATTATGGTTTGAAAAAGGCAACCCATATTGAATAAAGCAAATTTTGTAAAATCATCTTTTGCAAGCAAGCTTGTATAAAGCTGATTAAAAGCAATAAAATAATATTTTGGTTTTAGGTTTTTCTCAAAGAGGTTCTCTAAGATAATAATAGAAAGTTTAAAATAGTTTTCCGATAAAGCTTTCAAATAAACTCGAAAAGTTTTAAATGCCTGTGAATTTCCAATCATCTCAAGCAAAACAAAAGCAAAAAAAATTCCCCCAAAAATTGATAAAATCTTGGGATGTTACATTTAGGCCTAGGGGCTCTAGTGGCGTGAAGAGATGAGTCGGTGGCGTGCCCTACGGTGCAATCACAGAGGCTGTATCAGTCTCCTCCTTCTGTTCCAAGCCACCACGCCACCAGAAGAATGAGACAGGGAGGAGAAGGGTTTGGTCCTAGAGTTGGTCTCACTGCGAGGTAGGGCTGTGGTGCTGAGGTGGAGACAGCTGGGGCTCTGGTTGGGGGTTAGTCTTAGGTGAGGGAGAGAGAGAGGGCTGCACCAAATCGGGTGCAAGATCTCGCTCTGGCCATGTCTCTCCTCCCTCCCTTCTCTCCAAACACTAGCATCCAAAGTGGGTACTGTAGCTAGGGCGGTGCCCTGCAGAGGTGTGAGATGGTGTTGAAAAGATGACATACTAATTTGGGTTTTAATGGAGATGGTTTTGAATGCATGCATAGGTCAAGTGAATTTGTGAAGTTGATTTGAATACTCCCAAGTAAAGGCCTCCAAGGATGGATCAGGGAGATAAAATGAGGTGGTGGATAAGATACTAAATATTTGAGATTCAAAAGACAAAGGTTCCAACAAGTGGCCTGAGAGGACTTGCAGACATCCTTAATCCGGCGCAGAATGTCGGCCGGAGTCAGCTCGTGTGTGGAGTGCCGGGTGGGGTCCATTGGCCCGCTCATCTGGCAGATCTTGTGCGACCGGCGCTGCAGAGGGGAGATGCGCCGGCTTATATAGCAGGCCACCAGGTCTTGAGGAGTAAGACCGGCATCCAGGAGCTCGCCCTTAACCCGGTGAAGCGCATTCACCGGCATCACCGAGTTCTTCGGGTTGTAGGTCCAGTTCGTCATAGCCAAGGGTGGCTCGTCCACAAATGGCGGCAGGTTGAGCAGATCCTCGTCGGTGGTGTTCTTGACGTAGAAGAAGCTCTTCTGCCACTTCTTGCAAGATTCCAGGAGCTCCACCTTGGGGAAGTCCGAGCCCTTTCGGGACATGATGGTGGCCGCGCCGCAGAGGGTCATGGGGCGGTCCTTCTTTTCCTGGGCCGTCTCCGGCGGGTCGTCCTTGCTCCGGGGCGGCTCTTGGACGACTTGCTTCCGCAGTTGGAAGTACTTCGCCCAGCCTTGAGTAAGGGCCTCTATGCCGGCATAGCCCTCGCAAAAAGCAGCGAAGGCGGAGAGGATCATCACGGCATTGGCCGGGATATGATGAGGTTGAAGATCATAGGTGTTGAGGAAGTCCCGGAAGAAGTCCGATACCGGCAGACCGAAGCCCCGCTCGAAGTGGGCGATGAAGACGACGCGTTCGCCGGGTTCAGGTGCCGGCACAGTTTCTCCTGCTGGTAGCCGGCATGCTACGCCCTCCGGGACTCTCCTGGTGGAGGTGACCCAGGATATCTCGGCCGGAGTAACCTCCGACCCCTCCCAGCCGGAGCGTCCTTGAGCTCGGGCCGAGGTATCTTCCTCAGAGGCCGAGGTAGCCGTCATGCTTGAAGATGCCATCTTAGTGGCCGGGATAAGGTGTGAGAGCCGGAGTCCCGTGATGTTATTCCTATCAAGGTCGGAGAAAAGAGGGAGGTTAGTCTCTCCGGCATACCACTCTCACAGATGTTAGCAGGAATAGAAGATCTACCGAGGCAGTTAAAATCGGAAATAAACAGGGATATAATTTCTGCGGAAGAACACCTGTGAGCTGTTACGAAACACTGCTAGCAATGCTAATCGAAGCAACGAAATATCCAGCAAAGGAACTACCATGGATACAAACCAGTGTGGCTACCGCAGCCTAGTTGCAGAAGAGCAGGGAAAGGAAGAACAGAGGAAGAGGAACTCACCGGAGCTTGGCCTACGGCGATGGAGCGGCGGCGGCAAGTGTGCAGAGGAAGATCCAATCTCCCTGCAAGACTGCGGGGAGAAGAGGCGGCGGTGGCGTCGTCGACGATGACGCCGGACGTCGGCAAGCGGAGGCGCCGGCGTGCAGGTGGACGACGGCGGCAGCTTCCCTTCTCGATTTCTTGGTCCGGTGGCGAAGCGCAAGGGGCAGAGGATCTGAGGAAGAAGGCACTGTGGCGGGGGTAAAAAGAATAAGTTACCCCCACCCCGTATTTATACCGAGGAGGCCGGTCGTGGGGGTCGTGGGGAGGATAGTGCTCCACTCCCCCGACCGTTTCTGCGGCGAGGCGCCACGTGGCGGCGCAGAGTGGGGCGGCGGTTCCTGTAACCGTGCCATGACGCAATGATGGCAAGAAGTAACTGCTGCACTGTGAACCGTCGCATCGTGGGTGACCGTTCGAGGTGGCAGGGCAGTTACAAGTTTCGATGCAAAGCTGTCAGGCATGGCTTCCCTCGAGGAAGA
>QXEO01002047.1:0-13106 GCA_007115705.1 Dactylis glomerata | reverse complement strand
AGGCAACACAATTGTTAGGACTAGTGCTCTAGAGGAGACACTATTTTTGCCTTGCTCATAATTGTTAGGAAAATAGTTCACTTATTTGTTAGCTCTCAGTGCGAGCTCCGCCACTATTGGACTTGGCACCACAATATTGTGCTATGAGGCCAAAGGGGAAGAACATGTGGGTGCGGAGATCGTGAATGTCCATAAGCGTTGGCTTGGCATGTGGTCGACCCCGAAGCTGGTTGCGCACGCCTACAAGCACATTGCGCTCCAGGAGTTATGGTCATCGGTGAATCTTAACTTCTCTGAGACGGCCAAAGAAGCGAGATTCCTCGCACCAGAGGATATCTGGATATCAACCAAGGTCGAGGAGAAAGAGCACTGTCATGCCGAGGCATTGATCTTTGGCAATTTGGTGGCACATATCATCAAGAAGGAGCCTGGTGTGGTGGAGTACAACCGCACTGTGTTCGAGTCCCATGCCGCGTGCTCTTAGTGTTGTTGTTTATAATTTTGAAAATCCGAGGCACTGATCTTTGGCAATTTGGTGGCACATATCGTCAAGAAGGAGCCTGGTGTGGGTGGAGTACAACCGCACTGTGTTCGAGTCCCATGCCGCGTGCGCTTAGTGTTGTTGTTTATAATTTTGAAAATTACTTAAGTGGAGTGACACCATAGTTCATGGGACCGATAGACCAATATAATTTATGGTACTACTGGTACCAGCATGCATGCCACTAGTAACACTTATTAGTAGCGCCATATCAGTGTCACGCCACTCCCACGCCACTAATAACAATTTTGACATGCCACCAACATGCTTTTCAACTGCATTTCTGCCTTTAACATGCTAAATGATGAATCCTTAGGGAACAACAGGCTTTGATCGATGAGGATGTTCGCAATTAGCGCCTTAGAGGCCACCGACGATAGACGTTGAGTGTGTAGAAGGCGACAATGTGGTTTCACTGCCGGAGAGGGAGACCAACGAGCAAGAAAAGATGTGAGTGTGCTTGATGAAGAAAGGAAGAAAATCCTAAAACCTTGAAACGTGAGCAACGGGCATTGCCGTCCCATGGGCCTTGAACCTTATAATAAAAGAACGATCAGGTTGGGGCCAGTTGTAAGAGCAAGAAGGGAAGGAAACTTTAGAAAAATAAACATGTCAGATAAATTAGGTTTGAGGCAGAATTTGGCAAAAAGGCCCACCATATTACAAGAGAAGCAATAGACCAATTATCAAGAGCATTCTCCATTTTATGCCTTGAAGAAGACTCGAACCTCCATGTTCTTTAGCACGAGATTTTGAGTCTCATTTGTCTACCATTTCATCATCAAGGCATCTTGAAAGTGTATCGTATTCCATGAATATGATATCTATCTAATGTGATATATGGTATATATGACAAAAATCTATATGACACAAGAGCATGTATAGGGGTCGATAATATAGGCTCATGCTACACAATTAATTTTCTCCTAGTGTTATATATTAACAATTAATGTTTGCATGTCTTAAAGATTGTGATATGATAAAAACTAAACTAGGAAACTTGTGACAAAGATAAGAAATCTCCTACAAAAGAGGAAATATCGTATCTTCTTACTAACTACTACCAAGAAGAGATTATCATTAGCTAAGAGAACATAAACCTTCAATTTATAATTTGTCTTTTCTACAACTCAACAATCATCCTACATGACTTTTGTTAAGATAACACCATTGCACGTGCCCTAAGCTAGCTAGGCGTGCAAATGTGGGAGTCACACCCTTCTTGTTGATAAGGTGACCATTTAATTCCTCTAGTCCAAATGATGCGCAAACGGTACAAACACGACTTCATATAACATATGATGGTTATTTATACAAGCTAAACAAGATATCAAAACGATATAAAAATGAGTACATGCATGGTGTTAAAGATGCTGTTGTGTGTCGACGGATTCTCATACCCAAAGGCATATATGCTCTACGGTGCTGCACTAGTACTACTGCACGTATGATCGTTCATCACTCTTTGGAGATGCCTGACTGGGCCTGCTGCTGGCTTAGCTTCTGGTATATGGCCATCATCTTGCTGTACGCCTCCATGCCGTTCGGTTGGGCTTGCTGCTGCTACAGAGATTCGTACCATAGCGTAAGAATCTACCAAAGGTATGCGAGTGAACAGTGCGCTTTGATTTGAAGTACAATAGGTGCGTACCTGTGCATTCTGCTGCGCCGCTTGGCAGGCGAGGAAGGCGGAGTAAACGTCCGGCACGGCGGCGGCGGGCTGCTTCTGCCGGTCGCCGGCGGCGTTCCAGGGCTGCATGGGGACGAACGGGGTGGGCTGGTGCATCATGGCCGGGGCGAGGCCGGGGAAGGCGGGCTGGGCGAGGGGCCCGGCCATGTTCATCATGCCGAGGCCCATCTGCGCCATCTGGGCCATCTGCGCCATGTTGGCCATCACAGACATCTGCAGCTGCGGCATGGCCATGGGCATCATCATGCTGCTCATCCGGCTCATCATCTGCACCTGCGCCTGCAGCTGCTTCAGGTGGTCGATCACCTCGTCCAGCATCGACGCCTTGTCCGTCTGACGGTCACCAGATCGAGCACGTTAATGAGAAACACGACATTGGCATCTGTTGATTTCGAGATATGTTTCGTGATCCTGTTACGTGGTTTCCATCGGGATATACCTTGCTTGAGTTGGGAACGAGCTTTTGCAAGGTTTGCATCTTCTGGTTGATCCTGTCCCTTCGTTTCTGCAACAAGAGAGCACGTCTGAGTTCCGGAATCAGCAAACAAAATACTCCTTTCATACCAGATTATAGGGCAATTACGTACTTCGAGACAAACTTTGATTTTTAATTTTAGTCAAAAAAATATAAGATATATCATATAAAAATTATACTATTGGATTCATATTCAAAAGAACTTTCCAATGGTATAATTTTTATATCAAATATCTCATATTTCTTAACTAAAATTAATGGTTAAAGTTTATCTTAAAATACACAATTGCCCAATAATCTGGTATGGAGAGAGTAACATGGCATCATCGAACTAACAAAAATTTAAATGACTAGAACCCGTGAAAGTACTCGCGTCCTCATTCGTTTCAGAATTTGCATTAGGGGAGCTATTTAGTTTTGGACCCATAGAAAGCCCAATAGGTCTAAGATATCATATAGCTAGAAAAGTATACGCTCCAAGCGAAAGCGATCTTGACTGCCTCCCCACAAGATAAGTGACATGTTGTGTGGGTGCTTTCTCCTTTGTGGGTGCCTCCCCCACACGCCACTTGTCATGTTTCTCAGAAGTCCCTTGGTTGAGGACATGATTTAGGTTTTTTTTTCTAGAATCAATAAACATAAAATATATATTGAACTACCCGCCCATATCAGGATCAGTTTCGACGAAAATTTTCCTATCACGCTTTGAGTAGATGGTATTCCTTTAGGTTGCACTACTCAGGTTTTCCTGCCTTTTGCTAAACTATGTTTTGAGTGCAGACTCTCTATTCTTCGATGCCTTGGTTGTACTATGTTTTGAAATGTCTTTGTCTTTTTCCCCCAGGGAGTGCACATTATTTCCAGCTTCTGCAAACACTGTGTTATGGCATGTTTGGTAGGTCGCACGCACTCCAGCCAGGCTCGGTGGAGCAGTTTGGCCCATGATTGGATGCCTATCCGACCTCCACATTGTGGCCCACACGATCATTTAAAGCACCTCCTGGCGAAGCCTGCTAGGAACTGCCGAATCACTTGTTCCCGCTGAGCCACCCTCGTCTTGCCCAAAATCGACATGCCCTATCCTCGTAGAGCCACCGATGGAGATGGCGCGATTAGGCGCTCGCGCGCCAAGCTGCAAATTTCCGGTGGGACAAATTCGGTCACCACCCACAAAATTTTGCCCCTCTATTTAGGTGCGGCAGTGTCACCGTGAAATCCAAATCCACCATTCCCCCTTTGGAGCTCCTCCACCATTCGACATCCATGGAGAAGGCGGGAAGCTTCCTCACCGACCAGGTCCTGCAACTAGACGGTGGTGACCGTGAAATTCGAGCCAGCTTCTCCATCTGCCGTGACCTCGGTACTGCCAGATTATTAGGTGTAGAAAGAATCTCTAACTCTATCCGACCTTAGATATTTAACTATGTGATAGATGTGTAAGATGTGGTAGATGTGCATGTGATTTTGGTAGATATGCTTGCGACTAAGGTAGTGGTTGATGTGGTCCTTGTGCTTGCGATTTTGTACTAGTAGATATACTTCTGATTTTGCCACTGGTAGATGTGCTTGCGATTAAGTCAGACCTAACATCATTGTGATTAGTTGTAGGTCCTGCCATCTTCTCCCTCCAGCACGGCAATGATGGTCCCGCCATCTTCACCCATGAGCACGAGGACAGTGGTCTTGCCAGCTTCTCCCCCTACAATGACCTCAGTACTCAATGTTGTTCCTCTGACTATAAGAAACACAACTCCTAGAAGTTGTAGCAAAGATCTTTGTTGTTGTAGATTTTTTGCAATTGTATAATGGCTAACATTGTTCTTCCTTTTGTACTATAGGAGATCATGCATGTTAGCTCACCCAATTTGTCTTATCCCTCGTGGAAGAACATTGACATATCCTTGCTGTAGCCTCCCAACATTTCCCCAAACTAGATATGTATGCCCTCAAACCATCAATGATTTTGGATGCCGGTCTATCAAAGTTCATCCTGAATTGTTCAGTTGAGCTCATGAAAAGCAGGGTATGATGTAACCAAGGCTTGAAAAGAAAGGCATATGGCGAAGATTGTCAATGATGTTCTTGGCTTCACTGGGAAAGCAGTGTTGTGTTCTCAGATGTGCAACCACCTAAGAAAGTGGAGAGAAAAGTGGAACCAGATATGCAAGATAAAAGAGCAAGGTGAGCTCCAATAAGCAACTACAGTTGTTGCTTTATGATAGATGATGATGAGAAGTAGCAGAAGCACCTCATGGTAAGATAGCATGCCTCGATTTTGTTGTACTTGTTCACAACCTACATGTTGATCTGCACTAACACTTTATCAACCTTAGGCATTCCCGAATCATAAGGACATAGTGAACAAGCCCATAATGAACTTTGCTCAGATGAAGACGATCTTTGAGCCCAGGCTTGTTCCTGACAAAAAAGCTCTTCAACCCATGCTCCCTAATCAAGGAAGTAGAACACCTCGCTGACAATGCAACTAATGGTGGCAAGTATGCTAAGATGCCAGCAGGTGAGAGGAGGACCTGGCTTAGGATATGGCTTCGAAGGCGGTTTGATTAGTGCTTATTCTTTGCCGCTAATGTAGGTCGATGGTGGCCATGATTTTGTGATGAGATCATATGTATTTTGGGAGGTGGTCAGATATCCCTCCATTAGCTAGGAGTTTGGTTAAAACTGATTCTTAAACTGTAATATTGTGGGAAGTGTTGTGCACTGACCCTCCGATGATGACTTTGTGGTGCATCGGGAACTAAAGTTGGCTTGCTCCTGTTGCATCAACACATTAGGTAAATGTTAGTTAAGTTGCTTCTGCTTATTACCGTCCCTTCTTATGGACTAAGTATTATCTGCACTGCTAGTACAATGATCATACTGGGTAATCACACCAGTGCAATTCGGATTTTTACCATAGCAGCCTCATGTGTGCAACCAAACATGAGTGATTTGCATCACCATAGCCAAAATGCCTTGGGTACATCATACAATATGGAACGGGCAAAGTTACCCACCCGGTACAAAAAATCCTTTACAGGATACCAAACGACAATGCACAACATGACCGAAAGACGTTTTGAACGGAGCCTGTCCTCAGAGAGCCCCAAAAGGACCTAAGCTACCAAATGAGCCTCTTTGTGTTGGCCTCTGTCCTTTCTTAAGTGTATGTTTTGTCCTACCTTATGATGACCCTCATTTGAATGATAGCCCGTGCTTTTGCTACACGGCTTTGCATATCCTACCGTTTCATCTTCTGTTGAGTGCATGTTTTGCACGGTGTTTAACATCTTGCTCACATGTCCTTCTCTGGTGTAGGTTTATTTATGTCCTTGCCCGCCTATTTTGTTGTACGCCTATTTCGTTGTACTATTTTTATGTACCTAACTATGTTAAAAATGCTAAAAAAAAACTCAAAAACTGAAAATTAGAACTGATTTTGTTGCACTATTTTTTATGTACTTCACTATGTTTGAACTTTCTTTTGCCTATGGTTGTTAATAAAGATGTGATCCCCCTAATTCCAATTGTGACCTTGATGGAATTTAAAGACAAGGTCAATAAGAAATATGTTAGAGAATTTGTTTCTTAATTGTAGCTGCGCACACTGGTGTCTTAGGAATAATCTAAAATCTACCTTAGGTTGTTATACATGTCCTAACTCCACAAATTTGTTTAGAGAATTCAACAGGAGGTCATAACCCACTAGTAGAACAACACACTGTTGTCCGGTGCTTAATCGTTATCATCGGCAGCTCTAAGGGCTAGCCAGATTGATGCAAATTGCAAAACAAAATACCGATGAGTGTCCAACCCTGCCGACAACACAAACCCTAGCTACTTCACGGTGCTACTGAGCTCTCCGTGCTCGCTGTGGACCGGTCAGTAGTGACCTCTCAAAATTTGCTCTAGCTACCGGATGTCGACTTGAAGGAGATTATGATGGATTAATAATAGAATGAAGCGAAAGGGTAGATTCCACTCTAAGCTCGAGGATCGTATTGCGGTTGGTCGGCCCCATGCAAAGACTTATCTTTAATAAAAATCATTGAGAACATTGGAATAGCACATTTTTTGTTTATTGTTTATTGCATATGTTACCTGCACTGATGATGTGGTCACCTTCCTTAGGCCCACTGAGCCTGACATCCGCACCTATGCTGCCATGGTCGATGACTTTGGTGTGGCGTCTGGTTTGCGCACCAACCTCGACAAGTTCTCTCTCCTTCCCATCTGTTACTCCCTAGAACAAATGGATTCGGTGTTCTAGGCTGCGAGGTGGCTTCCATCCCGTGCAAGTACCTTGGTTTGCCTCTCGGCATCCGCAAGGTCACGGCGGCCCAGCTTCAGCCGGTGGTGTACAATGCAGTTAGGCGTTTGCAGCCATTGTGTGCTAGGCTCATGAACTAGGGGTAGGATGATCCCAGTCCAGACTACCCTATCAGCTATGGTGGTGCACTCCATGATGTCTTTGGATGTGCCACCAAAGACGCCCATGCATTCACCAAGGTATGTCGGGTCTTCTTGTGGAAGGGTCATCATGAGGTGAACGACGGCCACTGCTTGGTGGCGTGGGACGAGGTGACTACACCCAAGTGCTTTGGTGGACTCGGTATTCCTTACCTCCACCTTCTCAACCTTGCGATTTGTTGCCGTTGGGTGTGGCTATAGTGGACGGATCCCACCAAGGAGTGGGCGGAATTCGACTTACATCTCGGTAGTAGGGAGAGAGCCAGCTTCTGGCGTGACAGGTGGCTGGACGGATCAAAGGTATCAGACATCGCCCCCAACTTGGCAACCTTGATTCCGCCACACAAGACAAAGGCGTGTACGGTCAACGAGGGCCTCTCCGGCACGTGGCTGTAGGACTGCGGTCCTAACCTGGGTGAGGCGACTCTTGCGGAGTTCTTCATTCTCTGGCAAGTGCTTGCAGTGGTCCAGCTGATGCCCAAGCGGGAGGACTCGATCCGCTAGTGCTAGGCCGGAGATGGGGTGTACAGTTCAAAGTCGGCCTATGGAGCCTTCTTTGGTGGTGGGGCGCGAGCTACTGCATCTTCTCAGATTTGGCGTTTGAGGGCCTCTTATGGCTGCAAATTCTTTGTGTGGATCGTTTCTAGAGATTGGCTTGAGCAACACAGGCTTCCTCATCCTACAGACCTCCACTCTATGATCAGGCGTTCAAAACGTTGCAACACCTATTTCTAGGGTGCATGGTGGCCCAGGAAATCTGGGCGTGGGCTACGGCTGACGCTACTCCATTGGTGGACTTCCCGTCCCTGCCCAAAGATGGCGCAGCGAGACCTTTGGATCTCTATCATTTTGCTCTTATGGTGCATTTGGAGGCACCTCAACGACGTGATATCCAATGGAGCTCGACCGGGCATCGAGGCCATTAGAGCGAAGGTTGGAGTGGACTACAGTAGTTGGCGCCTAGCTAGGTTGTTTCGCAGTAACTCTTTTGGCTTTGAGGAGGCGGTGCCGTGGATAGGTGGAGTGTAGTCTGAGTGGAACTTGAGGAGCTGCCACCTCTTGCTAGCAGTGGCTTTGCAGTCTTCAGCGTTAAGTCTTTCTATATAATTAATAAACCTCCCAGAGTATTTCTAGAAAGAACTATGTTACCTGCAAGATCAATATGATGCGATGAAAACTAGATGTGGCCAACCAAAAGATGGAAATGGGCGGAGGGAACTAGGCTGACTGTCGACTATGTCATGCATCCGCGTCTACCGTCGAGACTGCGACACAGGAGGGTGAGGCGAAACCAACAAATTTCAAGCGAGCACAAGAAGATGATCGTATGAGGCGATTAATTAGTGACTTATCCGCTGGTGCTTTAGCTTTAGTTTGGAAATTTGGAAGCGATCGTATCACGATATTCACGATCACGACCATGCGCATGTAGATGCTTAAACGTCGCCATCTCCACTGCTCGCCCAACCATCAACCTGCCTTATTACCTATTCTTGATGGGAGAGTACCACTTCCACTCATTTCCCTTAATCCCTTCACGCCATATTCTTAGATCAAACGCATCTAACGGGGTGGCCAATTGTTTCTCAAGACCACACCAATCAAACCTCAACTGACTATTACATGCATGGTGCCTATAAAAAAAAGAGGGTATTGATTTCCGCTAAATTTTCTGACTATCACCACCTCTTGAACTAACAACTCTCTATTCTTTCTGCTCCAAATTAATTGAAGTTCTAGCTTTGCCCCTAACATAAACATCTTTAAGTTTTATTAAGTGTGCAGAGAAATATGTAAATATATAGAAACATTATTTGACTCCCAGAATCGTTATTCCGTACCCAACTTAATTTTACGTTATTATAATTAATAATTTTATATTTTTTATGTTAATAATTACGTTCATATTAACTCACAATAAACATTTAACTCACATGAGTCATTACCATGTAAAATAACACAAAAATATGTATTTTATGTCATATTTTTGTACATCACGTAAACTATATTTTTTATGACATTTTTTTCTTATGTTCTTCTCGACTTCAAAGGTAAGTCAAAATTTACGTGACGTAAAGATCATGTATGGCTGCAAAGATAGGGGGTGGGTGTACAATAACTATTATGCACGCACGTAGTCAAATAGCGACTCACTATACAACAACCTTTAAATGTACTATGTATTATAGAAATCTATTTAATGATGAATCTCATGAAACTATATTGATGTTATAGATTGTTGATGTATTTTTCTATAGACTTTAAAAAATGACTTAGAAAAAACTAGGACTAATTTGGAAATGAAGTATTTTTTTATAGATATCAATGCTTTGTACAAAATACAAACCTCTAAAAAACCATTTTGTGCAAGTTTGATTGGTATAATGGATAAGATTATGTTGTTAGGGGTGGATAAGATTATACCAGGTCTTGTTTGCAAACGCATATATTCTAATATCCAAGTGGATAATGACATGGGAGTTAATGGAGTCCACCAATTTCTTGTAGTCCCAAAGGGTTAGGAGTTTGCTAAAATTGGTGGCTAGATCCTTCCTAGATTAGCTTTAGAATCATGCCGTTTGCGAGTTCTAAAGATCGATCCGAGAATTAAGTTAGTTCTAGTTCAACTCTAGAATGTTCGATTTACACTCTCTACAGTCATGCTCTGCCACACACCCTAGCAATATACTGAATGCACGAGTTGCTTGGAGCTAAACGTGAACACATGCAAGTCATAATCAAGAGCACAATTATATAACAATGTGTAAATGCAAGAAGAAAATCATTGTCATGCATTGAGTGCAGAAGATAGATGCTTACACGCTTCAGACTCGTTATGGATGGCAGCGGCCCGGGTCCTCTTAGTCGAAATGGATGACCTCATGGGAGCTTCCCTTTTGATTACGACGTCTCTGCCTCGTCACACAGCCCGTCTCCCTTTTGTGTCCCAACAAATGCATGCAGCAATTAGATGAAAGCAAACAAAAAAATCTGCAAGCCCATACGGATCAAGGCAAGCCTGGATCTACGTACGTACGTGCATGCGAGATGACATGCTTAAAACGTGTGAGGTGAAAGGTTTTTGCTTGCCTGCGACCGACGGCTGAAGCAGCGGGAATCGCTGGCGCCTCCGCCGAAGCTGGTGTTCTCCGTCTCCTCCGGGGAGCCGTGGTCCAGAGAGGTGGAGTTGTTGGTGGTCGTGGTGAACCCGCACACATCGTCGGCGCCGGTGCCGCAGGGGTCGAGCGTGAGGAGCGTGCTCTCGCGGCGGCCGGGCGCGGCGCTCCCCTGGCTGGCGCACACCCGCCCGTCCTCGCCAACCAGACGCGCCCGCTTCCTCCGCGCGTCCACCTCCGCCGCCGCTTCGTCGCACGGCACGAGCCCGTCTGCGCCGAGCCAAGGCGGCACCCCTGTAGGCACCCGCGGCGGCTGCGCGAGGTGCGACGAGTGCGACGACAGCCGCGCGGCCGCCTCGCCCACCACCGCCTCGAGCGTCTCACGGTCGCCGCTGCCGATGGCGTGCATATTGTGCGACGGCGCCGGCGCGGCCGGGTACTTGGGCGCCGAGCGGTTGAGCAGCCCCTGCCAGAAGATGTTTCCCTTCTCCCACGTCAGCTCCGCCACCTCGTCGTACTGGTCCGGCATGGGGACGGCGATCGGCGCCGTGTCGGGAGCCATGCGAGGCAGCGCTGACCGGGCGGACACCGGGTTGATCCCCGCGCCAACCGTCTCCTCCAGATCCCAGCTCGGCACGCACTGGTTATTCATCACGCTCCAATGTTACTACCAAGATATATGCTCCAAAAGAGCGAGTCGATCGACGCGACGGGCGGCAGCTGGCGCGCTGTGTCGGCCGGATTGGGCTGGCAGAGCAAACCGGAGGCGAGCTAGCTAGCTCTGTGTGTGTACTGTATAGCAGGTGTAAGATATACTACGAGCTTGCGCATATACGGTGATGGAGTCGCTTGGAGCAAAGGCGGAAAGGGTTGCGGAGGCGGAGATAGTTATGGAGCGGTGCGTGGAGGAGGTGGCATGGCAGAGTGCGGCGCAGGCGGAGGTGCGTGTGTGGCGGAGCCATGCAGTGCGCGTCGGAGGAGGAGAGGATGCGATAGATGGATGGATAGGTGGAGAGGGAGAGGGGGGCAGGGAGAGGGACAGGACGGGGAGAGGAGGTGCCTAGGCTTGTGAGGAGGAGCCGGGCACGTAGCCGCCTCGCCTTCCACATGACCACGTAGCATGCATCTCCATCCAGCCGAGTAGCGAGCTTTTCCGGGGCTGTCGGGCCGGCGGCGCGCAGCCGTCGGGTTCTCATCCGGCGGTTCAAGTACATGCTTCTCTCAGTTCTGTTGCCCGTGGACCTGGTACAGTTCCGAATCTTGTGGGGCAGGCACCGACGACGGATGGCCGGGGAACTCTTTTGGTAACTACACGCACGTGTAGACCCAAGTCGCCCAACATAAACATGCATGCACCGGACCACCATCCGATAAGGCTCTGTTTGACACTGCACAACAAGTGGCGGAGCTGCTTGACACTAGTGGGGACGGGGCCTCCAGTCCCGGCCCGTAAGGGGCTTTAGTCCCGGTTTGTAAACCGGGACCCCAGCCGCGGGACTAAAGCCTGAACCTTTAGTCCCGGTCCGCTTACCAGCCGGGACTGGAGGGTGTCCACGTGGGCACCTCGGAGCGAATCAGGGCCAGGACCTTTAGTCCCGGTTTGTAACACAGACCGGGACTAAAGGGCATCTGCAGATTTTTGTTTTTGCTTTAGGGTTTTAGGGTTTAGGGGTTTTAGGGTTTTACGTGGGGGATTAACGTGATGCCCCGTTTGGTGCCTTGGTGTTCGGGAATTAGTTTATGCATATATATAAGATTAACTTATCTTACAAGCGAGCATATATATACAATTATATGGAGATCAGAATTATCGGGACAAGAGCCCGTCTATTCGATTACATGGACCAACATCAGTAATGGCCCCTAGCTACACTAAATCGTCCTTTGTCGTCTATAGCTTCTATCCTCAGAAAGGCCGCTAGCTCCTCTGCAACAGCAATCGCGCGTTGCTCTGGTAGGTACTTCTCCCGCATGGCCGTGTACTATATAAGAAGAGGAGATGAATATGAATATCAATCATGATAACAAAGAATGACGAGTAAAAATAGAGGTGTGAATGTTTATTGCTTACATCGTATCTGTAATCCTTGTGCTCAGAGGTAAACGTGCGAATGGTCTCGCAAACATAGTATCCACATAGATGCGTCCCCCGTGGCTGCTGGTCGCACTTTACGAGAATAGATATATAATCAAAATAATAATCTAGCATTACAAATGTATTGAAAATAGAAGTATATCATACTACTACTTACCTGAGCCGCTCTAAAGGTCAGCTTCTCATGCCGGATACCGGGAGTCACGCACTTGAACCGCTTCCAAACCCTGCCCGACAAGGAAAATGATTTGCTAAGTTTTTCATTAATTGATATATCAGAAAATCATCGAAAGAGACCGATAGAGCACAAGAATGATTGAAATTACCCTTGGAGCATGTCCTGCAGGCTTTGGAACTGTTCCAAGGGTCTCGATAATGGGTCGAAGGCATCAACTCTTCCCTTATCAATTTGAATGTCCAACAGAATCCAGTGGTAGTTGCACATGTATATATATATGTGTCAGTAACTTATCAATTACACTCATAAGTGAATGGACACAACACAGTAAGACCCTCACCTGAAGTTGTATGGAAACAATATGTGGTCACAGAAATTTTGATCTGTTAGAAACCTTAGAAGGTTTTCCTCCGTCTCCTTGGGGTTATCAGTTAGCGTCGCTATATGTATTTTATCTGGGTCAATAAACCCAATATTGTGGATGTTCCTACTTTTACATTCCAGAATCTTCATTCTGCATAATAGAGTACAAGTCAGAACG